>JARBES010000120.1:852507-872338 GCA_030265145.1 Strongylocentrotus pallidus
TTATAAATAATAAACTCTTTATGTTGTATAGCTCCCTCTCAAGGTCAAGATATTAATTTAACTATGAAACAATGTTTATTGACTAAACTCGACCGATTACCTATTCCCGTTTGGAAATTATATATCACAACTACATATTCTGAGATTTTCATGGTCGCAGCTACCATGGTACGGCCATGAAGGCGCTATTTGAAATATATCAAAATTTACCGGGAGCACCGGTAAATTTATATTTTCAATTTTTCTCGAAAACAGAAGTGTTTTAGAGGCTAATTTTTTTAGTGCTTATAATACATCCACAGGGGCATCCAAATATATCAAAATTGTAAAGATTCACTATTTACCCAGTTTTCACATTTCCCAAAACTTTGTAATACCTTTAATGATATATTTCGATGATCTATAACTATTTAATTTCTATAATTTATGACAATCAATTTCTATATTCCATTTCAATTAACTATAATATATCTCTACAATCTATTTTAATATTTTACATAACACTCTGGGCATACATCATAAGGAAATGATTAGATAAGTATGATATATCATCTCACAGTAATTTCTGTTACTCCAGATCGAGAGCATCATCACAACAGACGATTTTGTTTTCACAGTAAAACAGTTTTTGAACAATCAGCTTCTCTGACCATGGTCATATATATATGGCCTATATATCACCATGGAAATGTTGTATTGCCACATCAATAATTATAAAAGTGACATAATTTATTGCCATGTAAAAGCAGAATTTAATGATATTTGCATGGCACTTAATACAGAGAAAACACAATTTAGACGGCAGGAAATGGGACCTATATACTTACGTCAGTACTTAACAACAAGCACACACACTTATATATAGCATGCTCTACATTACTCTGTCTCTCTCTTTCTCTTTCTCTTTCTCTCTCTCTCTCTGGCAATACATGTTTCAAGGATAAGAGTAGAAATAACATAATTATCATATTATCTATAATTTTCAAACATTATTTTGAGAATTAATTTCTACAATCAGAACAATAATGAATGTAACTACATTTGCAGAGTTATAAGCTAGAAAGAATTCCTAAATACATAAGTAGAATATTAAGTAAAATTTATGATGAATATTAATATACTCCTGATGAAAGTGAAAGAACGCATGGAACATCACTTCCCTAACATACAAACAGTTAATCATTGGAGAGTCTTATCTGAATCTCTCCTTACAATATTCAAAGAGGTGTTTATACAAAGTGTTGAGTGCCTGAATCAAGCACTAGATGAATGTATCTGTTAATTAGCGCCAGAAGGGTGTTAACTCTGTATTAATAATGATAGGAGTTAATGCCCTTCTGGCTCTGAGCTGACATATTATTCATAACATCACACCATAAGAATAAAAATAGAATATGATCAATAAATGATCCACATACCAGAATGTTTTTGTTTATAATCTGTCAGCCATTATACCACTGCTGTACTTCTTGTCATGGTTAGTCCCTATAGCCTAGCAGTCGGATCTGTCAAAAGAGAAATAATATTGTTAGGAATATTGTTGGCACAAACCTTGCATTATTTACAAAATATACTTAGGGATGGATTGATAATCTATAATGCCTTCTTTTTACTTATTTTCTTTGTGTGAAAGGGCACTGGAAGAATTGCTGTTCGATCATACAGGCATTGAGTAACATATGGCAGTATTATTTCAACCCACGTCCACATTTCTACAGCCTTGATCATATATGAGGTGGTAACTGTGGTAAACCATCTAAAACACTGTATAGCAGCAAAATGCATAAATGATGGGCAGAAAAGGGTGGAAAAAGTAGCTGTGCGTTTGTAAGATATATATATAGAATGCAAAGGAAGCAGCAGAAGGATGTGTCATATACCTTCACATGGAGTTGCACCCTTCTGCCTTTCAACAATCAATTGAGCTATTAACGATTTAAAGTGAATGATAAATGAAAGCATGGCTTGAGAGCTAGATAGCCGGTAGAACGGCATTATGTTATTAACATAGAATGAAATAGATATCATATAATACCCTTCTGGCTTTCAACAATCAATTGAACAATTTATTGATGATTCAAAGTTTGTGACACACAAAAAGTCATTGGTTGGGAGCAAGAAGGGAGTTAACTATTTACAGAGAATGAAATAGATACAATCCAATATCCTTCTGCCTCTGAAACGATGAAAACGTTGCAATATACACCATATCCTGTGGCTAAAAGTGATACTTTGAAACTTTGAAAGGCAACACCCTAAACTAAATACACTTTTTCCAGAAGAACTCCTCAAACCACTTGCTTGGCTTGTAAGATAGCCCTTTAGGGGAGGTTAAAATCACTTGGCAGCTAAGCATAACAAAGATGAATGTCTGATGCTTGAATGGAATTCCACCCCCGAAATGGGCCAGGGGTAAACTTTGAAAAGCTCAACTTATTTCAATTAATTTAGAAATATAATAATTTCCTATGGGTCTCTATTTTATATTGACACCAAATATCATATGATTAATCAAATTACTGTAATCAACCATAATGTTATCTTTAATCCAACATTTGATCTGTACATGGCTTGATAATAATTTCAAGAGAAAATTTAGAACTAAACAGTACAAACAAATCATACGATTCTGAAAAAAAAGGAAGCGATTGGAAAAGTCGAATATGTAGTACATATTTAATGTATACCGAAAAGCAAAGTTAAAAAAAAAAAGGAATGATAAGATTCACTAATTTTTTCACTTCCTTGAGCTTAATTTTCTACCATAATCACAAAACAAGTAACATACCAAGACTAATGCAGTATTCAATGGACTTTACTCTTGCATGGATGATACAGTTTGATAACTTTCAAGATGACTATCCTAACGATAAGCTAAATCCCTGGCCAGGGAAGGTAGCAATAATAAGCGGTAGATTTTTGTGTACCACTTGATACTTCAAACTGTCATTCATTGTCAACAAATCAACCTGTCTACTCAGGTCGGTAAACCACTCACTGGCCAATGCATGGTTAAAGAGAAAAATCTAGTTTGGGAAAAGATGAAAAATAATTTGTGAGCTTTCTCATTCTTTTTTTAAGTCAGTTGGAAAGAACATCAGATAAAAATGAGGTTTGCAAGCACAAACCCTTGTCAGCCACTGTGCATAACAGTTGTCTGCACAGTGAGACTAGGATGATGGTATACTGCATAGGCTCTGTACTTAAGCTGCTCCAGGTAGGTACAGAGTGACAGAACTAGGCTTAACTCAAGGCTCTAGGAATTGTGGTCATGTGTCATATTGGTGTCTGCATAGACTGTGAACTAGTCTCCTGAAAAGGATCGCTCTGTAAATGCCATCATATATTCAAATGTGTTGTTGGTTTGACCAAATTAACATTCGTGTCAAATGGGTGTGCACACTGTAGTTCCATATACTCATTTCTGTGTACTGAACATGTGACGTTCAGCAACAAAGAGCCAATTTCTTATCATTTTGATGATTTGAAAACCTTAAAGTTTACATTACCTCTAATATGTACTACATATTTGACTTTTCCAATCACTTCCTTTTTTTTTCTCTTTCAGAATCTTATGACCATTACTGAACTTTATCTTTAAAATTTCTAACCAAACCATCAGGGAGGAATTCAAGGAGAAGTCTCTTTGAATGAAACAATATGTCACTTTTCCTGGATTCCTTCTACTTTCCCTCCCATGCCAGGCACCCCCTGCAAGCTCTTCACTTACCAAATATTGGGAAGAAATGACAAACATTAGCCAGCTCCATACCTATCACATTCTTGTTTGTATACAACGAAAGCCAGAATATTAAACCTTCCTCTAAGAAACCCTCATCCCTTGGGTATTCTTTGTTTCATATACTTTCCAATTAACTACAGACAAAAAAGTGGTGGGATTTGAAATTAGGTAAATATTAATGTAAGATAATGTAAACAATGCACTTGTACTTTAGACCGTTATGAAGAGGGACCAATGTTCAGTTTGTGATAAAAGGACGCAGAAAAATGACACTTGTGCAAGAAAGTTTAGACAGCTACAAGTAGATTTCAGTTTATCAAAGATCACTAAAGATAAAGATTGATATTTCGACAATAGGAAAGTTTAACAGATCTATCTATAACAAGCTCAGAGATACTTGAGTAGGGGAGTTAAGATTACTGATGGCACAAACATTTCCTCCTGCAGTATTTCATCCCAGCAGCTCCAAGTCAAAGATATGGGGTTAGGGTTGAAATTAGGTGTTAGGTGTAGTTTAGGTTGACCTTAAAAGTTAGGTTAGTGTAGGTCATTGACAGTGGAGGAATTGTTGCCACAATATGACTTGTTCAATCAGCAGTCTAGCAGCACACTTAACTTTCAAGTGTTTTAACAAAACAGTACCAACAATAATAATAATGTCATCATCACCTAGGGTAAAGATATATCTGTGTAAAATAAAACAAAACCAATCAAAAACACATCAAAATATGTGTCACATGAAGATGAACCAACAGCTACATGTTACAACTGGACCATCATCTGAAGTCATTCCTTCAAACGGACCTTCCCTTTTTTTTCTCCAAAGTCCTCATCTCTTGTTATCTCCTACCAGGGATCTCATCATCTCCTTCTCTTACCAGCGTAGTGACAGGTCTTGATAACCCCTTCCAACCATCCTCCTTATCTAAGGAGTCAAGACACTACTCATCACATGATAACTCCAGCTGATAACCTAACTCCTAATTTTCTCTCATATTTCAAAAAGCGAGACGAGGGGTGTTCGCACTGTTAAAAACTTGCACCTATAGATGCTCATGCATGTACCTTTTATGCTTACCTACATATTTGCCTATCACAGTAGAAACTGTACTGAAATATATTATCAATAATCCTCCAGGGCTACTTCCTACATATTTATTCTGTATGCTTCTGAAATATATGAAACTGTCAATAGTAATTATTCATACAGGGCTCTTCTAACCCTGTAAGTTGGGGCTTTGATCGGATCAACAACAAAAAATATCTGCTGATTTTTTTTCCCGATCATTTTTATTGATTGGCGATCGGAAATTATTATCCGATCACACCTGATCGCTTCAAGATCGGCCCCCAATCCGATGATCGTTTTCAGGCCTAGGCTCTTCTTGGAGATGAGCGAAAAGCATCATAAGGATACCAATTAGAATTTATATTGTCAGCAATCCAATACAATCCGATCATATACTCTACCGGTAGTCTCTATTTGAACAGTGTGAACAGTGGCAATAAAAACTAAAAACTGGGACAATACTTCGCTTAACTGGGACAGTATAAATACATCTATTGAGAACAAGGATATAAAAACCATTTTATCATCCTCAATTCCCGTCTTTCTATTGAAGGATCCGGATTGTTTTTCTCAAAGTTCTACCAAGTAGGAGCCACCCACAAACTGTCATTTCATGTTGCTAATGAAACTTGTCTGGAACCCTTCAACCAAAATCTTGCCACCTATATGTTAGCGTCATGATAAAGAGTTGGACTGATTAATGATAATATGTGTGGAATTATAGAAGATGGATATGTCCGTTTGGTGTAGTTATCTCTCTTCTTAAAGCAAACTGTAATTGCTTTCATCAATCACTACTAATTCATCAAAAGAAAAAATATTTATCGTTTTTTACTCAATCTAACACTCTGAATCAGCCAAATGCAGGATTGATCTTGAATACAAAAAAAAAATACAACAAAAAAGTTTCTGGATATGTCTTACAAGTGTGTATATGCTGATTTTCAGGCAGTCAAATTAAAGATAATTCTATTTCAGGATGTCAATATTTTCAAACTACACATCCAACAGCTAGCAACAGGTAGCACCCTTCTTCTTCTCACCAGATACAATTGAATCTATAGAAGGGGGGGGGGGGGTTACAAGCCTACATTGAGAGGGAACAAACAAATTCTACATAACTCAATTTCATAAACTAAAACTATGCCAGTAAGGAAACCAATGATGAGATATGGAAAGAAAAACAAAAGCTGTCCGCGAGAAGGCTGTAACAACCAAGTATTGTTAATGGCACTTACAGCCTTATTGTTGGTAGCTGATGAAATACTCTATTCCAAGTGAAAAGATTCCAAGTCCACTGTGAAAGACAGGTGTAGTAGGTCCATGATAAAACCCAACAATCTTTTTGTTTTCACTTCAAAGAGGAACCTCTCCTTACCCCATTGCTCAGTGGGTCAAATACCCAAGACTCCTGAATAAATACATCTCATCCTCCTACATACATCTCTATGATTAGCTGGACACAGAGAGAGGCAGGGTGCATGGAGGAAAACGAAAAGACAAAGAGGTGGAGGTAGAGCTTCCGAATTTCCTCCAAGAAGAGTATTCACACTTATGACCAAACTTGTATTTTACTTTCACAAAATGTTCAAGTGTTCCTAATTCACTGTGCAGTTTCATGCTGTGGAAGGATGGAGTCAGATGGAAATGGAGCTGGGAGCTAGAGATGATTTTTTTTTTCATTTTCAAAATTATACCTCCGCGTCCTCCCCTTTCATCCCGTATCATCTATCCACTTCTACTCTGGTTGTCAACAGGCTCTTGCTCATATTATCATTTTCCTCCAGTTTATCTCCTAGAATATTCTCCCTGAGATTTAACCACAATGCATCACCCTCCTTTCTCCTCCTTAAAATGTCTTCCATTCATCTCCCGTCATCTGTTATCTTCTATTTTAGCTTATATTTTAATTTTCATGATTTTCCTCCAGTTTACAAAAACATCCAGGGCCCTGCTTTATAAAACTTGCAATGACGTATGAATAATAACGGCCAATCAAATTTGATAATTTCAGTAGCTTACATATCGCTGTAAAATGCGTGTCAGTAACTTGTAATTCATAAAATTTTAATGAAACATGGAGTTGACAAACGAAAGGCTCTCTCATGTATGTAGGTCTTTCACTGACTTCAATCAGGTGAGAGCTTCCATGCCCAAAACAGGAGGTCTGTTTTCATCAGCTCGAGATTGACAAATAGCCGCCATTTCTGATTTGGGAAATAATCCTGAAGTTACAAATCACATCTTCATCAGCTTGAGATTCGACCTTGAAACTTGAAACTCGGCCTAGAATATAGCTCGAGATATTTTGCTCAGCATTCACGCAAAGTACGAGTCTTCGGGCTGGTGAGGACGCATCAGACAAATTATAGCAGAATATTTTGCAAACTAGCCCAAGATATCTTGGGATGATTATCTCGACCAAATATCCCGCTAATTGTAATTTTTGGCTGATGAGGACGCAAATTAACTGAATAATTTGCTATCGGCATAGTTCAAATAGCGGGATATTTGGCAATTTTGAGCTGATGAGGACAGGCCTTCTGACTACTCACCCACCAAGGTTAAGTGCAAAACTTGCCTTTAGGGGCACTATGGGGTCATGACCTTTGACCTTAGCAGAAAAGCAGAAAGCATGGGAGAACATTGGCAACACAATCACGCTCATACAGTAGGACCCGTCTCATTGACAATCTTTGAGCTGTGTATTAATATTCAATTTTTACATCGATTCCTGAAAATTGAGCTTAAATAGACAAAAAGTAATTACTCCTTTTTCCATGGCCAATGAACAATATTGGTTCTACTATAACTAGCTTACTGCATGATTTGTTGAATAAATGAATTTCAAAATAAAAAATAAAAATCAAGTTTAATCACTTCACTTGGTCATTCTGCCAATAAATTACATTGTGTTAATGATAAACTCATGGCCTCCCCACACTCTAGAGATTCCTCCCTCCCTCCACACATACGCACTGCACCAACTCTACACACGTTCAAAGTAGCCCTCAAGACATATTCGTTTATGTTATAATCAAGATAATTTCCTTTTCTCTTTCTAACAGTAATTTGATACATGTTTTACATGATTAGGAGTAGAAATAAATGAATTGTTAATGGAGTATGTATTTATTTATTAATATAATTTTGTACTCATACTTTTGTAGTTTGAATTATGCATTTGTAGTATGTTAAGTTGTATTATAGTTTAAATAGAAGTTCAATTTGTAAAACACTTTAGAAAAATATTTGTTTATTATGTTATTATTATTAAGAAATGAATTATGTACACAATCACAAGTCTCATACGATCAATTATTCATAAGCATAAAACACCTTGTATTTCCCATCTAGAAATCCCCATTATCCCATACCGGTAATCATATAGCAATGCAAGTATACAATGAAGCAAACTAGAATATACAGTAGGCACTATATATTTATAGCTTTGGCTAGTATCATAAATCTTTAGAAAATTGTTAAAATCAAAGAAATAGAATGAATTTAGGGTTACATAATGTAATGTATATGATCCATCGCATATTACTGAACATACCCTTCACATTCTTTCCAAATCAATGTCCTTTAATCTACCCTCTCCGTGATTTCAGACGAAACAGAAAGAAGTCGTCTGTAACTGTATATGGCATACATTAATTATGTATTCGTGCTGCTGGCTAAATGAACCCTTGACCATGCGCTCTTACGACTCGGGAATCTTCAACAAGTGTCCAACTTCAACAACCAGTTGCACTCTAGCATATCATACAGAGTATGGGAGGGTATCAGTTAAGGAAATAAGAATATCGGTGAAGGGAGCTTGTAAGTAAATAGAAATACAGTCCATGTATAATATTCATATGATACATGGAGCATTGCTTTCTACACATGCATGGAATTAACGACATCAGACTGAATGCACAGGGGAAAAACATTTGATCGTTGCCAGCTTACCCAAGACTAAATCTGACGATTTCAATCGGAGGCAACAAGAGAATGTGATAATAATGGATCCAGAATACAGCTGCCATTCCACCATACTGCAGAAAATCACATTACGACGAGCCTGAAATCATATCACTTTTCCTTCTTCTCGACCGGTTAAACGTCTTTGAAAAATAATAGCTCAAAACCCACGAAGCAGAGCGAGCGAGAGAGTGAGAGTGAGAGTTAGAAAAAGGGAATCCTCCGCCGCCACTAACTGCATGTAGGTCGTGAGAAATGACGCGTGTGCTGAGTGAGAAGTGTGTTGCTGTCTGCTACGACGTGATACGCATGCAAGGAATCAATAGAAGACAAGCCACGTCAAGGAGGGGTTATACGCTTCGACTGCGACACAAACAAGATCTTTTTCTTGACATTTAAATTGTTTTCTTATGCGGTATCTATTTCTTGCTCGACTTTCTGAGAGTAAAAGAGAGGATGGAATATATTTGCATTATGTTCTCGTTCGGGGATGTTTCTTTTTATGATGATTACATTCTTAAGGTGAACTTACAGACTTAACAAACTGTTCCCCATATTTACTTATAACATGAGTAGTATTCTAAAAGAACACATTTCAATGCTAGCAGTTTGTATGCTGTTTGACATTAATAAAGATTACAATGATCATCAACATATAATAGCACTATTACTACAATTATCATTATCATGACCATATCCTTTAATACCATTATCTTCAGTACTATGAGCATTATCATCATCATCCTCACCATCCTCACCATCATCGTCATCATCATAATAACCACCACCCCTTTCATCATCATCACCATCATCATCAATAACAACAACAAATATACAAACCTTATCAACAAAAATTCAAGCTATTACAAGCAGAACAGCATTTCTAACATCACCTTCACCACCTTCTGCATCATTCTACATTTAACCCTGCTTATCATCATCATCATCACCACCGCCATCATCATCACCACCATCATCATCACCACCATCATCACCACCATCATCACCATCATCCCCATTACCATCATTATTCTCACCATCCCCATCATCATCACCATCATCATCATCACCACCATCATCATAATCACAACCACCATCATCCCCATCATCATCATCACCATCATCACCATCATCACCATCATCATTATCACCATCATCATCACCATCACCATCACCATCTTCCCCATCATCACCACCATCATCATCACCATCATCACCATCATCACCATCATCATCACCATCATCACCACCATCATCATCACCACCATCATCATCATCATCATCACCATCACCATC
This sequence comes from Strongylocentrotus pallidus, assembly GCA_030265145.1. Taxonomy (NCBI): domain Eukaryota; kingdom Metazoa; phylum Echinodermata; class Echinoidea; order Camarodonta; family Strongylocentrotidae; genus Strongylocentrotus; species Strongylocentrotus pallidus. Next base: position 862,584 of record JARBES010000120.1, read on the forward strand.
ACCATCTTCCCCATCATCACCACCATCATCCCCATCATCATCATCACCATCATCACCATCATCACCATCATCATTATCACCATCATCATCACCATCACCATCACCATCTTCCCCATCATCACCACCATCATCATCACCATCATCACCATCATCACCATCATCACCATCATCATCACCATCATCACCACCATCATCATCACCATCATCACCACCTACATCATCACCACCATCATCACTACCATCATCACCACCATCATCATTATCACCATCATCATTATCACCATCATCATCACCATCACCATCACCATCTTCCCCATCATCACCACCATCATCCCCATCATCATCACTACCATCATCACTACCATCACCACCACCATCACCACCACCATCATCACCACCTACATCATCACCACCATCATCACTACCATCATCACCACCATCATCACCACCATCATCACCACCATCATCATCACCATCATTATCACCATCATCATCATCATCATCACCATCATCACCATCATCACCATCATCATCACCATCATCATCATCACCACCATCATCATCACCATCATCATCATCACCATCATCACCACCATCATCACCACCATCATCATCACCATCATCACCACCATCATCACCATCATCATCATCACCATCATCACCACCATCATCGCCATCATCATCATCACCTACATCATCACCACCATCATCACCACCATCATCACCATCATTATATTGGAACACCTACATGTATACTGCATGTTTCTTACCTTCCTAATTCCTTCCTTCAACAAATGTACCTAACATCCTTCTTCCCTACGTCTCCCTAAAAACAATCATTCCACCGCGGAATGCAATTAACATCCAAGTATACCTCCAGGAATTTTGAAATATACAACCAATTATTTAATTATCTCCAACACTCTGGCGGATATTAATATCCACTGCATGTAGCCAGCCAGCCAGCGCGTCAGCGTCTGCTACGGTTCGATCTTTTCACATCAATAATCCCATACATCGATATTACACGTTGCCCATTATATATCTAACGCTCAGCTGAGGAGAGGAATGAACACTAATTTGGGGATACATGTACATGTAATTACACCTAATATACGCTCTTTGTTTACTAATAATATATGGAGGGATTGTTAGGTATTTTAAAGGGACAGTCCACCTTTCTTGATTAAGTTGTTTACAAATATTACAAATAAATATATTTTCAGATTTAATGTGAAATGATGATAGTTACAGACCTGTTAGCCAATTTAAACAAAATATCAATCACTAGTTGGATTTTGTTCCAAATTTTCAGCTTGATAATTTGAGGGCACTATAGAATTTGAACACATTACTTCATGCTTTAACCTAGTGTAAAATGCTAGAAAATTGACAACAACATAATTTTTAATTAAGTCAAACAGAAAACGTTTCACACAATGGACAGTTCAGAATGTCCGATTGGGATTACACTATGAGCATATGTTCTCACAAGTTCAATTAAGGTTCAAATTAAAATATATTTAGAAATATTGACATAATTCAAAGTGCTAAATGCTAATCATAAAAGAAAGCCTGTGATGGACTATCCCTATAAAGATAAATTAGAAAATGATATAATGGAACTATGTACCATTAGTGGAGGCCATTACAATGTTTGCATTTTGTTTACCTCGATGAGCTTGATGACTATTATTCTTGGCCAATGCATGTTGCCTTCATGAATGCTAAACTAATTAGGAGAGATTATTGTAAAGTTTGCCATTTCCATTGGTGTTCCTGAAAATGCTTACATGTATATTCATGTTTTATTGGGAATGAGCAGAATTTGGAGATTGCAGTTGAGCACTGGCTCATGGAGGAGGGGGGGGGGGGGATATATATAATGTGAAGAGCAATATCATCTAATTTAAATAAATGAACAAATAGGAAAATGAATCATACAGAGTAGAAGAGAAATTAGTCACTTTGGAGGAAAAATGGACTGCATTTAATGCATGGAGCAAGAAATGCTTAAATGGTAAGAAAAAAAACATGACAAAATAATAGAAGCTAAAGGATTACAGTGGGTAATAATCAGGAAAGTTTACACCTAGAAAAAGGTTATATAGTTTTAGAATAAATGCAATGACATCAAGACAAGATACATGTATTACCCTATGAGAGAAAAACCACTGAAATGACTCCAGCGTTACAAACCACAGCTCTGCTCTGATACACAACACATGCCTGGAGTTAAAACAGATTAGAAGATCAATATTCCCCAGGTTCTGGATTGTTTCTGCTTGCCTATACCTGAAACAACGATTTTAATTAAATATAGGGGTGATCTTTTTGACCAGCATAGCAATGACCAGTTACTTGAATATCAAATGTCAGATATATTTCCAAATCATGTTCTATTCAAATTACATCTAATTCAATGTTTTGTTTTGTTTTCTCCATTTTTAAAATGAAAGCCCATCTACATGTATCTCAGTCATTGATGAGAAGAACATGACCACAAAATGGATCACCTACATGTAGATAGCGCTAGTTGATTCAATATAAAGGATGAAATCCCTATAAATATGTTATGTCTCATACCCAATAGGTATAATGCTCACGTACTAGATGCTGGAGATAAATTAGCAATATTTTTATAAAATGACAATCATTTTGGCTTGCATATTCACTAACTTAACCCATCTCACATGCTTGTCGCACAAATTCATCATCAGTTTCACATTTGACACCCTTTTCATCTCACTTCTTGGGTAATTAACTTTAAATAATGAATAACTCTCTCTCTCTCTGAGGTAATATCCATATTAGCTAATCACCCTTCAAAATATAATAATTCACCCTGTCAAAACGCTCCCCCGATAGGACATTCCCCAGCAGAACCTGCTCAACCAAACATTAAACACATAACTCTACTCCGGCCGTGCTTCAACCGGAATGAAAATCATGAATTATTTATAATTACAGAGCCTTGTTTCGTGATTATACGTCACAGAATACAACGTTTCACTGTAATGAAACCTGCTCAAACAATTAAGAGGAATTACCTGTCGAATCCACTAATGCAATTGCTGAATTAAGTATTAGGGCTCGTCCTCACACTGTACATGTATACGTTTTAGCACAGTGTTTTGTGAGTGTGTGTGTACATGTAAATTAAAGTTTGAGGCGCAGACATGCATTAATCATCATATTCACAACCTGCTGCCTCTTTTATTTTGCCTAATATTACCAGGACTAATCTTGACCTCATTAACTTGGCTTGCATTTCCAACTTAATACTTCACATTAATTCAACAGCTTTTTATGTAAATGAACCTACCCGGTAAATGTGTAAAATGGATATCAAGAATACTTGTGTTTGAAGATGTCATACAATCTTTTAAGAGTGCTCAAAAAATGTCCTTTATTAAGTTAAAGAAAGTCGTACAAGGACAAGCAAAACAAAAATGTGGATGTTTCAGCCCACGTACATGTAGAGTTCCACAAAGTCCCCAGAATAACGCTGATGATTTTCTTCAAGACCTATCTGACAACACGTATGGAAAATAAAGAGCCAAGGAACAGCAACTCAAAACAACCATGACATTTTATTTTCTGTTTTTCTCTCCAATGAACAGCAAGGTCGAGGATAATGCAGAGTTTTAACCAGATCATTTCAGATATTGAACTAGAAATCAATATTTGCAGAATGAAATAATTGTGAAAAAATGACTACCATAGACAAATCCTTGTAAAAACACTATTTAGTACATGCAACTTTACCTTTCAGTCCCACTTGGAGGTTTTGGTGTAGGGTTCTGCACACCCAGGTGAGTGGCAGCAGATAACCAGGCTAAGATATTCCAAGCTAGAGCACCGCCCGGTGTTAAATACCCATCAGAATATTCGCTTTGGAATAAATTTGAGGGAAAAAGGTGAGCCACTTGAACTCCTGGGATGCAGCGGAAGAGAAATTGATCTCAAAAACAAGGGTAAAGAGTTGGTGGGTATCTGGCGCCTTACCGGTACCCTCATGCACAACGGGGGCATCAGGAAGAAGAAGCGGGCTGATGGCCGATTAGCATGAATAAAGACGGCACCGCCTAAATAAAGATCTATCTCATGCTGCACTGCCTGAAAGCATATGTACCACTAAGTGTGGGTAGTGAAATCTGTAATGCTTCAATAGACAGTTGGAATTTTAAAAATAGTGAAGGGTTTACAGAAGATTTTCCTTCTTATCTTCTTTTGAAAAGCATTTATAGGATTAAAGGGAATTTAAAAGTAAATCTTTTGTTCAGCACAGTCTTTAACACCTGAATAAAGTGGAGATCGAGGAGGCAAGACTACCAGAAACTAAATAAAATAAGAAACAATATCTCAAATTCTACCTACTCCAAAAGTGTGAAAACCATTCAAAAGGATGATTTTGAGCCAATCATAAATGCATAAAAATGGATAGTTCACCCATTTTCTCGGACACCTTGAGTTCACAATTACGATTTGGATGGGGATAAGATAATGGCTGATGAAGGACGTAAAAACAGATTAATATTACAGCGACTGCAATCATGATGACACAAGCTGATAAGCCTGCATGAAGATTCTAAGCCATAGACCTACTACCAGGCCACACCGTGGACCTACTACCAGGCCTCAACCATGGACCATGCCTAAACTAAATACTAATATCGGATGTGTCAGTCATCTTCATATGTCTCTAAGACATGTCAATCAAAACAATGTCAAGCTATGATTCTGCCATGTGGAACTACCTTCACTGCTAAGATTCCCAGCCCCCTCACGAGAGAAGTACCCATTCACACCGAGCAGTCAAATCAATGATTAAACCAAGTCAACATAAAAACGACACCAAGGAGAAGAGAACTCAAGCGTTTCTGAACATCAATCATCCATCCTTTCATCTTTCTCAATTATTTTCATAGACTGATCCTCCCATCTGCCGCATCACACTGCATCACACCGAGCCACTAGGCCTGTCCTCATCAGCTCGAGATTGCCAAATATCCTGCTATTTGAACTATCCTGGTCGCAAATTCTCCAGCTAATTTGCGTCCTCATCAGCCCCAAAATGCAATTAGCAAGATATTTTGTCGAGATAATCATCCAAAAATATCCCGCTATTTTTCTGATGCGTCCTCCCCAGCCCGAAGACTCGCACTATGCGCAAACGCTGAGCAAAATATCTCAAGGTAATTTCTTGAGCTCGAGTTTCAAAATTTGAGGCCAAGTCTCGAGCTGATGAAGACGCGATTTGTAACTTCAGGATAATTTCCTAAATCTGAAATAGCTGGCTATTTGGCAATCTTGAGCTGATGAGAACAGGCCTACTGAGATACAGATAACTTTCACACTGTGCTCAGAATCAATCACAACAGAAGAGGCTGCATGCAGAGACAGTGGTGACATGACACTTGTGATCTAATGTCAATCTTCCGGTATCTCATCCTGAAGAGCCCCCATCAAGGCTTATATTTTGAGAGAAAATTCTTGAGAGGGGGAGGGGGTGTCCCAATTTTAGGGGGTCCAGCAGAGTTCACTAAACCTTAAATTAAAGGAAATCTTGGTATCTGGTAATGACCATAAAAGAACTCTGAGAGAATCAAAAAATTAGAGCGGACTCAGCCCTGCCAAAATCAAATGGTATCCAGTAGGGCTCAGAGCAGGAGCAACATCAAGGAATGAGATATCAATACATCATCTGCTTGGAGCAACAAGGGCGTTAACTCATATACTTTAAAGGTAAAGACCAGTTTTGGAAACGCCCCCCTCTCAAAAAATGAAAAAGGAAGCTCTTATCTAAATACCAATCATGTGAAATAATATGTTTTGACTAATACATGTACGTGATGATACAAATTTGGACGGAAAACCGCCTACTAATTGACATATTTGGTAAATTATTATATCTATCCGGACTGGATAGATATAGGTAGTCCCATATACATCTTTCTGTGTACCATTTGTAATACTTTACCAAGACTGGGCCAAATTTCTTATGATATTGATGATTCCAGAACCTTGCAGTTAACACCAATACTTATATGCTAGATGATCAACCTTTTCTGATCGATTCCACACCGTTTCTTTCACAATGCAATCGCATGACCAGAACTGGTCTTCAACTTTAACACTGAGTAAGCATCCTTCTCGCTCTGAACAACCACAGCATACATTGTAGATGTAGATGTATCCAGTTTATTGATTAACATACCACATTGAGGTATGAATGTCTATAGCTGTGTGCATGCATTGTAATCTGGTTCTACTAGGAATGAATGCAGTCCGTAAGTAAGTAACTCATTAGGGTATAAGTGAAGAGGAGGAATGATGGGCTTTTAAAACGTGATGAGCGGTGACAGTTGATGTCCTCATGATATCAGGAATGTATACCTCTGCTAGGAGCCTGGGATGAACAGAGCACTCCAGCTCCAATCAACTCAACGACCCATACAACCACGGAATTAGCAGACCAGGGGGGTGTTTCACAAAGATCGTAAGTCAAACTTAACTCTAATTTCGACTTAAATATTATGGAGAGCCATTTGTAGCCTTAAATTAAAATATATTCAAAAGAAAAAAATTGAAGTATTTAAGACTTCTCATAAATTCCACATCAGAACATGAAATCTACCATGATAATAGAAAATATGAATGATTTGAATCAACATTTTATGCCTTTTAAAATAATTTTTACAAAATATTTTTAATGATGCTAACGGCTTTCCATAACTGGTAAGTCCAACTTAGAGATAAGTTCAACTTAGGATCTTTGTGAAACACCCCCCAGTGCGGTATAAAGAGCAGAGTGGTGTGGTTCAAAGTTCACGTTTCTGGTTTCAAGTTCTAGATTTAATTTCAATGTTTCATATAAAAGAGAAACACAAGACATACAATACATTATGATAATATATCAATGTAGATTAACACAACATATTTGAGAGATAAACAACACCAACAAATTGAAAAAACTAACACAGCGGCATTAACAAGTATGCTTACATTATGTCAACCTCATCAATCTTGACACAAGTTCATTCCAAACAAGCACTAATTTCTATCTGTACAAATATGAACATACTTGTAGTCATGATAGTCACCATCAAAGTCAGTAAGACTTAAAATTTGAACACTGAATCCTAAAATAAAGAAGAAAGAGAACAGTTAGACCACCAACATGAGGACCCTCAAACAGCCAAATCTTCTGATTCATAAGCCTGATGCTTTGGACCGACAGATCTGAAACGGTAGCTCTCTCAGAATCCTCACTCTCTCTGAATTCCTATGCCATGCCTCCATCCCCATATCAATCCGTCAAAATTACAACCCCATCAATACTTGTCTGTTTGACCCATCCTACCATATATCATAATAGAAAATATAACAGGCTGTGTTACTCTGATGAGTGCACAACGAAAAGCTTTGTATCCTGTATTCACTCTGTTTTCACTGCTACCGGTATGATGCGAAAGTTAATGCGGCTATTTAGATGAGCAAGTGTGTGCTTGCAAAAATGACGCTTGGCTGAAATGTTCCCCAAGGAATGGAGAATGTGCATACATTGTGTGCGGGTAAGCCTGAATCCGATGATCTGTAGTGATATGTAAAGCACTTTGAGAGGGCATGCGGTCCTGATATGCGGTCCTGAATTGCGCTATATAAGAACGAACAATCATAATTTTTAATTTACAATTTTTTCGTAGTACCAATAATCTCCTTGTTATATTTATTTAAAAAAATCTAAACTCAAATGCAACTTTTTCCAATCCTGATCAGCACTATATATGCTGAAAGACTATATTATATAAAGTGCTTTAATTGCGAAAGCTTGTAGACATGATTTGGAATAGTCTAATAAGGTCCTCTCAGCAAACTAATAACAAAATGAGGGGAGGATCAAAAGTGCCTGGAAACAAAGCTCTTCTAATATAGACTTCATTAAGATTCATATATTTTATGATAATTTGTTAATACACTGAGTCAAGATAAGGAAGAAGAAGGATCATCTTTTTATCGTAGATTGCTTGATATTATGCAAACAAAATAAATCTTCAAGTAGAAGATACTGACATACTTTTATAACCTTGTTCACTTTCGACACATTTTCATTGAATTAGTATGGTCAAGACATTATGATTGATCTACTGTATATATTTAGACCCTAAAAAAAGATAATCAAATTCTTGCACAAAACATGTCAAAATGGAATAACTCTGAAATTCTTTTCAGATGTTATCAAATATATACACGTAGGCTGCTCACTTCTTTGCAATCTACAAATGCGATAAGACTGTGTTCATTTCCTGTCTAATCAAGATCCATTCGCACCTCAAAATAGGAGAATTAGACCGATTTCACAACTTTTTGTTGCCTATATTTGCCTCTAAGCCCACACAGAAACTTATTGTAGATGCCACGGTCGATGTGAGGCTCGCACGGACCGAGTCTTTGTATCGTTGAAATTGATGCATTGGTTTGGGCCATGCAATGGCATTGCATTGAACTGTTTCAATGGATTGGAAAAAGGTCTATGGGAAAATTCTAAAATGCCCCCAAACTAGAGTACCATGACCGTGGTCTTCCCTTCTGCATAACGCTAAATAAAAGGGGATTATATAAAAAGAATATTAGAGTATTAAGCTGCTTAAAACACCTGCCAGAATGTAATAATGGTATTGAGTAAACTCACAACAGAAATGTCATACCAAGTCTGTAACAACCATTTGGTCTGGCCAAATAAGTCAAAAATATCAAAAGATGCAAAGAACAGAGAAGTAATAGCTCTGGGAAGCTTCTCAAAAAGTATGGGAAAAGAAAACAATGAACTTGAACGAAAAAAACTTGGAAAGAGTATTTTTCTAAAAAAGTGATATAAACACAATCGCAACTTCTGTAAAGAAAATCTACCTGAGGCAATTTTAATGGCCTTGTATGTCACCGTTTCAACGTGAAAACATGACAATGATGTATTATGTAATTGTAACATTATTTCAATAGGACATACAATAAGGTTGTGCAATTGCCCGAGTTGATTTTTTTCGAAAAGTAGTTGAGGTCGTGTTTACTGTTCACATAAGAAAAGACTTTAAAAGAGCTAGAACATTGGTGTGATTTCCTGCGAAATGCTTAGAGAAACTCCTCTTTAATTCTTTATAATATTACAAAGATTTGATATCAATCGCAAGTATGTACATAAGAGATAGGAGACTGCAAACTTGCGATTGATATGAGGACTTGCGATTGATTTGGATCAATCGCAATTGTTTGTAAGACACTGGGCAGGTTGATTACGCATTTTAATACTGTCTGAGCCAGATCAAAAACTGATTAATTCTCTTCGATCCTAATATTTGGAGGGAAGGGGATCAGGAAATAAACTCAGAACTACAAATCTATATCTGTATTACATAACAGCCATGTGATTCCTAGCTCCCCTCCCCTCTTTCAAAAACAAAATCCCAAGATAATGTATCTAAAGTGAAAACCAATTTTTTTTTAAATTAAAATTTCTTGCCCCTAACAACCTAGCAAAACTGCACTTCATTGCTGTCTACTGATGTGCGGCCCTTGAAACTACTTCCGTTAGTCACATAAGTGACACTAAACAAGGAGTACACGTACTCTAACGCATTTAAATAACCCCTCAATAAAGTTGAATAATGAATGAATGATGCATTGTTGTGTAATGCACAGGAGCCAATTACATCCATGCAGAGTTATTCAGCTTTTTTTATTTGTTCAATATTTGC
>JARBES010000120.1:1149023-1165252 GCA_030265145.1 Strongylocentrotus pallidus
TACCCTAACTCTAACCCTAACTCTAACCCTAACCCTAACCCTAAACCTAACCCTAAACCTAAACATGCAAAAACTGATCGTTTTTGTACCTGGGCCGAGTTGTCCCCTGGTCCGAGTTAGCCCGACTCCCTTTCGTTCAGGGGGTGTCTGGAAAACCCGTGATCACGCATGCTTACAGTATTCCTATACATGACTGAGACCCCCGGGGATAAAGGTTAGTGTTGCAATAGGGTTTTAGGGTAGGTTTAAAGGTAATACAAAGTTTTGGGAAATTTTGAAAATTGGGTGGATAGTGATTTTTTATAATTTGGATATATTTGGATGCCCCTATTGATGTATTATAAGCACTAGAAAGCTTAGCCTCTAAAACACTTCTGCTTTCGAGAAAAGTTGAATACAAAAATTTACCGGTGCTCCCGGTAAATTTTGATAATTTTCAAAAGGCGCCTACGGCCGTACAGTGGTAGCTGCGACCATGAAAATCTAAGACTATTTAGTTGTGATATATAATTTCCAAACGGGAATAGCTAATCGGTCGATTTTAGTCAAGAAACATTGTTTTATAGGTTAAATAATATCTTGTCCTTGAAAGGGAGCTTTATTATTTACAATTTCATAACTTTAGACTCGATTTCAATCCGTGGCAACGATCACATATGCTTCCAATATGTACATTTGAACCAAATTCATGACCCCATCCCAAAACTTTGTATTATCTTTAAGTTGAAATCTTGATAAGAGGATATTGTTCGCAGAGGAAAAAAAAGGTATTTTCTCTTTTTTGTGTTTGTTGCAATTCCTTGATATCTCATTGCTCCGTGGTATGTGACGTCTTCATCTGTAAACAATATAAATTCCTGTGAACTAGTGACGCCTAAGTTTAAAGTCTTGAAATGAATTTGCCACAAGCCCCGATCAGCACCAGAGTGATTGCTCTTTGCAACACAAAAGCTTTGCAAAATCACCAATTTTCCTTTCTTGAGTAGGTACATGGCAATCATTTAAACACCTGTGTAGATTAACTTTACACTGCCATTATTTAAATGATCTCGAATCCCTTGGTATATGACTATCCCATGCATATTATATGGCACACCGAGATCATGTGCATGGCACACACAGAGTTATTCAAGATGAGCTGTTTAGTCCAATAATGTCTATTAAATAATCGTGACCCATCTACAAGAACCTCATATTTAATTTGATCCTTGATATACTATTATCAATATCTTCACAATCATCTTATACAATATCCACATTGTTCCTTTACACAAAGTGGCCCCCATATTAAGGGGTATTGCTAGAAGATTTTGAATGAAAAAAAAAACTTGGGTCCAACTTGGATGCTGAATTGTTTCAATTTTTCAAGCCTACAAACACAAAAGGCATAGAATTTTCATCATCACCATCACTTTTACCTTGTCACCGCTAAGAGCATTACTTGAAAACTACCTACATGTGCTATCTCCTTCTCGACATCACCACCGTCATCATCAGCAGTAGCATCCCCATTCATCATCATCTTCACCATCGTCAATACAATCATCAAGAGCATCTCCATTACACCATCATCATCCTTAATCATCATCACTATCATCCTCTAGTATCATCTTTCTCATCATACTTTCAAGTATCATTACTATTCTCTATTATCAATCTTCTCTCCTATCATTATCCTTCGAATTCCATCTCATCTTTCATCATCATCCCTCTCATCATTAAAATCCTCATCATTAAAATCAGCATCATATTTTGCTCGTATTTAACTTTTACGAAACAACTTTTATTCATGCAAGTATACTTGAAATGGGAGGAAGAAACTACAGTAGGTATTTCAAAGAGTAAATAATGATTTATTTCTGTCATCTTCAAAAATTTCATGAATGTTCAAATATCTTTGTACACCTGATCTGATAGGATGAAAAAGAGGATAATTTTAATTTCACAAGAAATTTTCAAGCATATTTCACTGAATTCATCCTACAGACCTATCTGCCTCATATTATAATACCTGTCATTTACAGAGGTGGATACAGGATAGTCAGATAGGATGTAGACAAATGGTCGAAACTAGTTTCATATTCACATTTATATTCATACCTGAATTTACTCGTGATGTGATCCAGAATTCTATTTAAAATTCTTGCTATGTATAAGACATATAATTGTCTTGTTATGTTGCATGCTGAGTGCCGGAGGACCGTATACCTGCTCATAGACTCTTTCTTTATAGAGTCCTGACGCCCTTCTGGCTTTCAGCACACGACACCATGTTTTTGTCTTATGTTTCACATATTACACCAATGGAAACAAAATTCTGTATTATATATGCACAATAAAATCTTGAATCTTGAAAACCTTAAACTCTACCAAGGACACCAGTTGGTTTCACCTAGTATAAGGCAGTATCCCTGAATAGAGACTCTGACATGTTCGAGTCCCATACGTGCTGTTAAATTTCACCAGGTTGATAAAGAAATTGCCTTAGGAACTTATTGACCAAATTAAGATTTTTGCTTAACTTCAGGTCTTCTCTATGAGAACCATGGAGTATTTGAGGCTCTACATCGATTTCCAATCTTAAACTGATTATTAGTCAACAACATACGAAGAGGGTAAATCAAATGAAAGAGAAATTAAACCGAAGATTTCTCTTTTTTCTCAGGAGAAAAAATCACTTAGGTAATGGTTTTATTAATGTGACTAAAGCCTGCAATCGAGAGGTGCAAGGACCTGAAAACTGACATTTCTAGTCTGTGCTTTTTGAATGATAGCGACTGAATTTTGTTTTGAAAGGGGTGATCATTCATTTCCTTCTGAGATCTGCCTATGGCTGAAACTTAGACATCCAGCCTGATTAACCAAAGTCTGTTGGATAAGTTCTGAGAATTTCATAAACATATGAAACATATTTCAGAATTTCAGAAGTAATTTGAAAACATATCTATTTAGCACTTTGTGAGATCTCACAATTATGAACCCAGTGCACCATTTCCACTCATTATGTATTGTTCTGTAAAGCGCATAGAGACATGCAATAATGCCTTTTTGTTATGCGCTATACCAACCAATTTGATTATTATTATTATTATAAACCATAAAGGGTACTTCAGACAAGATGTGGTAAACCACTTCCCTTCCCCCCCCCCCCTCCCCCCCTCAACAAAAATTATAAAAAGCCCTGACAGGAAAACTGTTTTGGGCATCATGGTACAACATATGTTTGTTTACAACATAAAATCTAAAAGAGTAAGGACTCGACTCATTGGCAACACAAATAGTGTTTCATCAACAACAAAAATTAAAAATTCTTACAATTCTTCACAAATAATTTTTAAAAAGCTGACATTCTGTGGAACTTGAAAATCAGCACATTGTCTACTGAGATCCAGATGGTAATAAGTCATACACTTCTACATAGAACTGACATCCTTCTGAATCTTAAGAAACAAGATGATCCTTAGTACTTGGAAGAAATTAACTCGCATCTAGCAATTCGCTAGGAAATAAAACTCTGTCTACATAGGCTCCTACAGAGAGGGTCTTGCGTGATAGCAAAGTCACTGATATTAAAAGGAAATGATCCGATTCTTGATGATCATAATTAACAGAGTAGTCTCAGTCTGCAGACCCAGCTGAATTTCTCTTCTTTTTCTTCTCTTTCCTGAAGGCTGCGCTGCTTGCTCCCTTACCACCAAAGCTCTTAGGCCTCGGAGCTCCCCCTTTAGGTGTCACGTTCATCTTTTTCTTCTTCATGACCGAGACTTTCCATCCGCTCTTCGTCTTTCCTTCTTCCTTACTATCAACAGTTACCTTAACCGCTTCCTTCTCACTTTCTTTTCCTTGCTTTACTCCTTTCTTCCCCTTTGATGATTTGGGCTCTTTGGGGCTCTCCTCTTCTTTGGACTCGACGACAGCAACAGAGGAGGGACCTGATTTTCCATCTTTCCTTTTCTTATTCCTCTTTTGGACTGCCGGTGACATTGTCCTCTTCCTTCCCTTTCCCTTCCCTCCTTGTCCCTTCCCTTCATCAATCTTTCCCTTCTGTCCATCCTTCATCTTTCCATTCTGTTTCTTGGGCGATCCTTTCATCTGGTTCTTCTTTCCTCCTTTGCCTGATTTTGGAGGGGTTTCCATGGTTACTTGCTCCTCCTCTCCCTTCATCTCTACCGGTTCAGTGTTGTCTGCATCATCCACTGGCTCAGGCTCTTTCTTCTCAGAATCTATCACATTGGAGGAAATGGGATGAGAAAACAGGAGAATAGAAATACTTCTCAATTCCTTTTTATTACTGGTAAAAATACATAAAGCTGCAATTGACTCACATCAATCGAGGCTGAATTTGAGATTGATATCAATCGAAAGCTCAGTGAGTGAGAAATAGGTGATTGTAAGTCGGTGATTGCCTGGAGGACATGTGAGTGATTGTAAACAATCCTCACTCTTTTTAAAACAGGGTCTAGGCATATCTTCAATAAATTCAAATTGAATTTACGAAAATTTCACTTTTCACAGTGTGATTTCCAAGTAAATGAACGCAATCATTTTTTATTCAGCAAAATTTACATGATATTTACAAAATTTCAAAATATACATTCAAGAGGTGAAATGAACTCTATGCATTTATTTTCTATTCTTTTTTCAGACATACTTTACACCCTCTCATAATAGGGCTGAATGGACTAAAAATGTTATGCAGACAAATAACCCCAAAACGTGTGTCTTCATCTATATCATCTATATAAAATCTGTTTAATACCAGACATATGAACAGACATCCTCAAAACCAACTATGTAAAACTATCATATCAACTTTAAAAAGGTAGCTGTAGGCTGTTTATAGCCTTACCAACCGCATTTCTAGATCCTTAGAGGTATAAAATCAAACAACTAAATTCTGTGAATATTTTTTTTGATAATGAACTATAATCATTTATATTTCTCATACTTTGTAAGGTTTGGGGTGACAGAAAATAAAAAGATTAAAATAAAAAAGTTTGAGTGTCTCACCTGGGATCTTATTGGAAAGTTTCTTGAGCTTAGCGAAGTAGAAACCATCCATGTTATGAGTGTGAGGGTAGATACGTCTGGACAGCTTCAGGGATGGATGGAAGTGACGGGCTTTGAACCTACAAGCACAACAGTGAAAGAATTGTGAGTTTGGATAAGTAAAACTGAATAGGAATACCATTCTACACCTGTTCATTTATTCCCTTCAATAATAATATTCATATATTTTAATTTAATTTAGACAGTGTGGTTAATGTCAATAACAAAGACACTTTCCAGAAGGGTCCTGAACACCCAACATGTTTTAATATTTATTAACAGAAAATTTATTCCCCCATACATATCAACAACATTTTTGCTTTTATTTTCATAACCAGGAGCGTCACAACGTGACGGACATGTGCGCTATATAAGAAGCCACCATTATCATTATTATTATTATATTGAAAAAGGGTCACAGAAAACACGGAGAATCAAAAAGTGTAGTGGAATTTACATTATGCCACTGTTCTTTAATGGCGTCCTATGTATGATTTGAAGACTGAAATGGAATAACCTAGCACAAGGCAAACAAATTCCAAACTTTCTTTGAAAATATGAGAAACATGAGAGACAAGGGGGGTGTTTCACAGAGATCCTACGTTGAAATTATCTCGAAGTTGGACTTAAAAATTATGGAAAGCCGTTAGCATTTCTAAAAATATTTTGTAAAACTTATTTAAAAGGCATAAAATGTTGATTCAAATCATTCATATTCTCTATTATCAAGGAGATTTCATGTTCTTGATGTGGAATTTATAAAAAGTCTAAAATACTTGATTTTTTTGCTTTTGAATGTATTTAATTTTAAGGCTACAAATGGCTCTCCATAATATTTAAGTCTAACTTAGAGTTAAGTTCGACTTGGGATCTTTGTGAAACACCCCCAGGTTATGTTACCTTGAGAAACCTTCCTGACCAAAGTCTATCCCTGTTGGTACCAATCTGACGTTACGCTTCTTGAGGGCATAGTCAACCACCCATTCATTCTCTTCAACCTGTAACCATGGAAACAATAAAAATAATAATTCACAATCTATGTTATTATACCAGACTATGGTATGGTGTATGAATCGTTGCCATAATATTACCGTGCAAACATCGTAAAATGCCATTCCTTATCATAGTAGCTAGGGGGTAATGAAGGTATTCAGTACTTTGTTGTCTCAGAAAGAAGCACAATATAAATCAACTTAATATTACCTTCTTCTTTAAAATAGTGCTTATCATGCTAATTATAGTGTATACACCTAGGTGCTCCTTATGATGTCAAAATCAACCTAGTTTCGTGATATCTTTTTTATCATTTCTTTCACAATTCAATTAGATGGCTACAATTCATCTTTAAAATGAAGAGTTTGTTCCTACCATGATCTAACAGATAAAAAGAGAGAGAGAGAGAGAGAAAATATGGAGAGAGGGAAAGGGAGGGAGGGAGGAAAAGGAAGAGGCAGAAAGACAGCGGGAGGGGTGTGTAGAGAGAAAGAGAGCCTTTTGGCAGTTTAGATCATTAGGAAGGGATCAAACAGTAAAAGCCAAATAAAAAAAGGCAGTTAAAGGAAGATTTTCGTATAAACATCACTGATCCGCCACTCTTTGTACCCACCATGATAGAGCATGTAGAATAGACGAGGTACCCTCCCGTCTTAGAGTTAGCATCGATAGAATCAATAGCAGCTAGGATGAGCTCCTTCTGAAGATGAGAGCATCGTTGGATGTCCCCCTCATCCTTACTCAGCTTGACCGCTGTATCCTTGGCGATGACCCCTGTACCACTGCAGGGAGCGTCCAGCAACACTCTGTCAAAGCCGCCCATTACCTGTGGTGAGATTACAAAAGCTTCATATTTAGACAATCAAGACATGTATGTTCAATCAAAGAGGAAGACTAAAAAGACAAAAGGAAATATGCTAACAGAGGAAATATGCTAACAGACAAAGTATCACAAACACAACAAGACAGAGAGAGATCTTATTTCAATGTAATTTTCTACATAGTGATAGGGATTTTTTTTTTTTTTTTCTACTTCACCCTTTGGATACTAAAGCCTGAGATAAGTTTGCAGTCTAAGGAAAATGCATGTTAAGCCAAAATCTAATCATATACGAGGGACTAGAAAGAGACAGAAATGAAGTTTTGTGCAAAACAAGACAGAAAGGATAAAAAGAACAAATTTCAAGATAAACAAAGCACATACACAGACATTTCCACTAATACCTACAACCACAGAAAGACAACGAAAGGGAGATATTTATTTTGAACAGAGGATAGCATTTAAATTATTCTTCACTTGTATAATACTTCGCATCTGTTATTATAAGGGATACAGTAAACAGTAAATGCCCACCTTAGGGAATGACTTTCCATCTTCGTTGCAGATGACGGTATTAGTGATCCCACATCTATGAAGGTTACCAACGAGAGCGCTAACCCTCTTCTTATTAGCGTCATTGGCAAACAGCATTCCTGTGTTCTTCATCAGAGCAGCTAAAGGATGAAGTGAGAGAAGTATAGAACAGGATTACAATCAAAATTATGACATACGGTACTTTTTGTGGATGATTCTGACACTGACATTTTTGCACGTTGTTGTTTTCTTGACTTGTTAAGATAAAGGTGAGTTCTGGTAATATGATTGCATTGTGAAAGAAAAGGTGTGGA
The DNA here is from genome assembly GCA_030265145.1 of Strongylocentrotus pallidus. Taxonomy (NCBI): domain Eukaryota; kingdom Metazoa; phylum Echinodermata; class Echinoidea; order Camarodonta; family Strongylocentrotidae; genus Strongylocentrotus; species Strongylocentrotus pallidus. The sequence continues at coordinate 1,156,734 of JARBES010000120.1, forward strand.
ATGGATCAGAAAAAGTTGATCATATAGCATGTAAGTATAGGTGTGTACTGCAAGGTTCTGGAGTCATCAAAATCATCATAAATTTGGCCCAAGTCTTGGTAAAGTAACAATCACGGTACACAGAAAGATGCATATGGGACAACACAAATGTTGTCAGGGCTAGTACTTTCTTGATTTCCTTATCTTTCTATGCTCATTACTCAGCAAGTATACATTTCCTTCGAAAATTGTTTGGCACATGACATTTATTTGTAATCTTGAACATTCAGTGTAAGTTTCGTTAGATTCTGTGAGAATTAATTTTCTTTTTTTACCAGAACTCAAGTTTATCTTTATCTTAGCTAGGATTCCAATTCCTCATGTATTTCATTGGCTGTAACAAAAAATAACTGGATTAATATACCACCTTCCCCAGAGGACTAAAGGCACAGTCCCTTAGTCTAAGAACAATTTAAGAATTGTAGAGGTATGTTTTCAGATGTTTTTCCTCATCTTCATGCACTGAATGTTCACTGTCATGTGATATCAAACTAGTGAACCATTAACAATTGTAAGAAAATTCATGAAAATAAAACACTGACAAAAGTATCCTGAAAATTACAGCATCCCCCTTGTTTGCCACTACTGGTAGTATTTATCAGCAATTTTAGTTGAAGTTAGCAGATTTTAGGAGGAATCTCACCTATATATGTTGTCTTGCTGCCCGGTGAGGCGCACATGTCCAAGATCTTCTCACCCTCGTGAGGGGCGAGAGCCATGACCGGTAGGAAACTGGAGGCACCTTGAAGGACATAGTGACCAGCCATGTACTCTGGTGTAGCACCTACATAAAGAAAGGTCAAGGTGGTTTTAAAGAGTTGTTAGTGTCACTGGAGATTTTGCCTCTCTATAAAACAAACTGTTTTGAATAACAACGGTGCTAGGACATATGCCTCAGTGAGTTTGAAAATGACAAGGGCCTTTAAATAATCAAAGTTATAGGTTGAGGGGTAGGTTTGGAGTTAAGACATCACTTGGTGTAGGATACTGACTCATGAGCAGTTGTCACTTGGAAGTCCATTGGAATCTTTCATGATCTATTCATTTTAATTTTTGAAATTTTGTTAACCTCAGTAGCACAAATGGAGTGTTTTTTTTGTATAACTCTTTAACATGAAGGAGTACCTTTAGGTCCAAAACAAGTGACTTTTGCACACTAACACCACACATTTAATTTTTAATTTTAAAACCTTAAATTATTTACACTATTTATAGAATACCTAAATTCCAACAAAATTATAAAACTTACCAACAGGGACAGCTGAATCGTAGATAACCAGTCCAACTTTGGTCCATTTACCAACTGGATCTAAATTGACTCCTCGGTTGATCAAAGCCTACAGAACAGAAACAATCATGATGCAAGTTATTATTGAACAATTTATTGTTTCTAGGAACATTTACTGAGTAAATTAAAGGTCTGTACTCTGTACCCAATGCAGATCTGATCTGAAAATCTCTGTCTATAATAATAAGAATAGAAATTGATAATTCTGCAATATCACAAATAAAACAAATGATAACTCAAGATTTTGATTGATTGGAGGACTTCCAACGTTTTAAAAGACCCCGGTGGCCCTGGATTAAAAAAGACTTAAAGATTATTGAAGCTCTGAAACATACCTGGGCCAGGTCTCTTCTCCTGGTCTTGAGTGAGTTGGTCCTGATAGTGACAGGTCTTGCTACCTCATTGGCCTCTAGGAACTCTATCAGCTAGAACAAGGAGATACAAGAAAGACAGGTGATTAGTCTTAGCATTGGCTGGTAAACTACACAACCTAATCATGATGATGATAATAATCCACAGCATTTGTATGACGCCATTTATCTGTTTCAAACATTCAAAGGCGCCCACTCCTCCAATAGTCGTGGACTACACATTTGCCTGAAGAAAAAAAATGGCCTTTGAGGCCTGACTTAAAGCTTTTCAGCTTGTCGAGGTCGTGGAGAGTAGGTGAGAGGGAGTTCCAGAGGCTTGGAGCAACTGAAGAGAAGGCATGATAACCATACACCCGGAGACGTGTACGTGGAACTTGGAGAACAAGTAGTCCTGACGAGCGTAAACCTGGACGAGAATGATGTTCTTCTACCAAGGAAGCCACATATCCTGGGGCCTGATCGTGAACAGCCATGAATATCAACAGTACGATTTTAATATTTATCCTGTACTCAACCAGCAGCCAGTGCGATTCATATATACATGTTCATCAATGAATTATCATAACACAAATTTGACAGTTGGCGCCTTGGGTATTACTTTGATCTGATAAAAAGTTAATAATGACATTTTTATTTAGAAATCAGAAAACTTGCAGAATACTGAACCCCAAATAACTCAAGAGGGAGTGTATGGAACAGACATAGTATATCAAAATAAAATCATATCTAATGAATATTAATATTATTCTATTACGACAAAATAATATTCATGTCATTATGTAGTACAAGTCCCCATTACTTATTGAAACAAAAACCTAAAAAATAAATTAACGTTACTATATTCTTTAAGAATAAAGCCTGACTCAAGATTACCATACCTCTGAAAGAGGAAAGAGGTCCATGATCTTTGTGATGAGGAATTCATTGTAGCTGTAGTAGGTCATAAGGTCATGTCGTAGCATGGTCACATACTCCTGGCGAGGTCTGAAAGGTCAAAGGTGAAAACTAGTGAAAACATCTTCAAGCATGGTTGACACTTAAAAGTTAAACATCAAGTATTAAGTGTAATAAGCTTAATTATACTATCTTCAAAAGAAACATATTTCAAACATTCAGTGTACAGTAAAGCTTGAAAATTCATTCAATAATGAGATCAGTAAAAGCATGAAACTGCTTGTGAAATAACTCCTCCAGTTAAGATGATATCCATGATTTGGTGATTTTTTTTTGTATGAAGGTAGCAACAAACTTAATAATAATAATAATAATAATATTCTGTGTTTATATAGCACTCAATACATCGATCGAACGATGTGCCTAAGCGCTTTACAGATATATTATTACCCTGGTCATCGGATTCAGGCTTACCTGCACACAATGTATGCACATTTTCCACTCCATGGGGAGCATTCCGGCCAGTCGCCATTTTACAAGCGCACACTTGCTCATTCAACCACATGAACGTTCGCATCCTACCGGGTACCCATTTAACACCTGGGTGGAGAGTAGCAACTGCAGGTATAAATTTTCCATCACTGAATGTAGAAAAAATTTCAGTAACTTTCAGGGAGATTTTTATATTTTGCTTACACTTTCATTTTCATTAAATAAAATTTCATAATACCAAGGATGATAATAATAATAATAGTTTGTTCTTATATAGTGTTTTTTCAGGACCGCAGGCCCTCTCAAAGCGCTTTACAGATATATATGATGTTAATATCTCTTGTATTAATCCTCTTTCTTACCTGTCCTCTTCTCTCCTATTCTTGAAGTCACCCAGAACCTCCATGACCTCCTTGATCCTCTGATGGACCATGCTCAGATCAGTGGGCTCGGACGGTGTGAACGGTCAAGGAAAAGCATACTTCAACCTAACCCTAACCCTAACATTCACAACATAATTCAAACTAACCCTATGTTTTTGGTATGATTAGCAAGTATAAAGCCAACATGATTAGTGAGTAAGGTTTGACAACATCAAAGAATGGACAGGTCTCACATATTCAGAAGCCAAAAGATTAGCACAGGATAGAAACAAATGGAGAAAGATGTGTAGATGTGGTCGCCAATCGCCAGCAACTGACGGTGGCAGCCAGAGAGAGAGCGAGTAAGCATTTTTCAAGAAACCTATACACATGCATGGTGACATTCAAAGTAATAATTATGGACAAAATGAGGAATACATTGTTTTTTGTATGCTTCCACACTAAAGTTTTCAAAAAAAAAGACAGGAATTTAGAGTTCAATACATCGGATTGAATAACAAAAGAATTATCATTCCTCCAAACTAGGTAGGCTTAGTAGTCATGTGTACAAAGAATATAATAATTTGTTATAAATATGTTTTTCATACAAATGTAACTTAAAGGTAAAGACCGGTAGTGGTAAAATTGCGGTTCAAGGGTTTTGGGTGCAAAATATCCATTCCATATGTTTAAATATTGCCTTCAGAGGTTTACATGTAGATGGCAATACTTCAACCTAAATTTGCAAATAAGCAGAAATGTATGCCCAAATGTTCAATGTTGAGTGCATTCGTGATATCTTTCCGGGCCGGATCGATATGATAATTTACCAAATATAGCAATTAGTAGGCAGTTCCTCGGCAAAATTGATATCATGACGTATTAGTCAAAACATGATTGGTAATAAGAGCTTCCATTTCATTTTTCGAGAGGGGGGCATTTCTAAAACTGGTCTATACCTTTAAGCTGAAACGTAAACTACAAAACTTAATTTATTTTTTTCCCTCAAATTCAAAGAACAGACTTATTTTTTTCTGAGAGCATGTACAAATATGCTAATGGAACCATAATATATCTTCAGAAAAAACACGAGGGAATTTTTTTCCTTCTGCTTTTGAAGAAACAAAACGAAAATTTTAAAGAAATATCTACTGATGTTGCAAAAGGATATCTTCTTTCTCAATCTCTTCTCCGCTTGGAAGCTGAAACGTTTCTGTCTGCGAGATGCTTATCTGCAACTCATCTTTTGCAAGTTTCCTGGAGAAAAATGAAATTAATTAATCATGAATTGGGGGAAAAAGTAACAACCGATTACCTTAAAAAAACAGAGGAAAAGCTTATTTCGTACTGAGTAATACATAAAGGGATTCATTTTTGTTATAATTTTTTTCTGAAATGAGAGATTCCAAGCTTTTCTGATCGTATGCAACATTTTCAGTTCAGCTAACTTTTAGTGCATGTGTACAACCTATCTATATCACATTTTATACATATATGGTACACATATTATAAGAGCAATCAATAAGATCCAGTCAGGGAAATACTTTCTCCCCAATTAGCTCTTTTATTAGATTCATGACTTATTAGTGGTATTAAATCGTCAGATTTAGATTCAGATGTAGTGATTCATAAACATAAGCTGCTCAAACTCATATACCCCAAAATGTATATTGATATGCTCTGTCTGATAATTCAATTGCTTAAAAATGAAGATTTTCAAAATTTCCTCTCTTTTTGTTCTTCATGAAACAATAGTGCATCGGCACTGAACAAATGAGATTGACTACAAAGTCCTAAATTTGCATATTTATGTTGGGCGAGAATAAAAAGAAGGAAATGAACACTACACATCATGACAAATTTACATCATTACAAATGACATGAAATACTTTGCTTACTTGTCTCGTTTGATCTTCTTGTCAAGCTTCTTAGATGCCTTCTCAATAGGAAGCATGTCCCCCTCCTCATCAGCGTCTTCACCATCCTCATCATCATCACTGTCATCTGAATCTGCACCACCAAAATCATCATCAAGCTGGAGAGAGGAGAGGGGAACAGAAACAGTTTTTTTTTAAAGTAAAAATAACAGAGAGCACAGAAGAAAGAGCAAGAGAGAGAGAGAGATAGAGTGAAAGCCCAGAAAAAACATGAGAGAGAGAGAGAGAGACAGAAGGAAGAACAAAGAACGAAATTATTTAAGAGATTTTTTTTTTAATTAGATGCAATAGATGGGTGGCCTTTCTTGACAGGTGCTACATGAGAGTCAATTCTGTATATGAAGGCCATTAAGGGGACATAGAAAGAGTCTTACCAACTCATCATCCTCCTCCTCCTCACTGTCTCCTTCATCATCCTCTTCATCTCCATCCTCATATTCATCATCCTCGTCATCATCCTCGTCGTCTTCGTCTGATGACCCCAAGGCGAGTTTGGACTTCCTCGTTGGTGTGAGCCAAGCTTGGTTCTGGTCAGTGAAACCTTTCTTTGCTCCGCCTGGAGTCAGATCTGGGGAAGAAGAAAAATATGAACCTTTCATCTTTTCTTCTTAATTTATTTATTTTTTGTTAGTGACTGGTCAATGTGCATGATCCATTAGATCATTTACACCCCTAACTCCATAATATATGGGGGACTGTTCAATAGTTGAACCCGATTTATACCACTGAAGCCATAATACCTTGATTTATAATGTATCTTGTTATATCAGGATTAAAAATATACATAAAGAGAGAGAGAGAGAGAGAGAGATGGGACTAGCAGAATTACCTTTTACATCAGGTATCTTGTTATATCAAAACTTTTAATAACAAGCTGGAATAATTTCTCACCTTTCTTGTCTGCCATGTTAAGCTCCATCTCCTCTTCCTCCTCTTCATCATCCTCTTCCTCATCGTCATCTTCATCATCCTCTTCAACATCCTCTTCCTCATCGTCATCTTCATCAAAATCATCATCACTATCTTCCTCCTCTTCTGACTGCTGCTCAGCTTTCTTTGAGTTTTTCTGAGGAGCATTACTTGATTTACTACTAGTCCTCCCTTTCAGTTGTTTAGAGCTGGTCTTGCTCACTATTTCTTCCTCCTCATTGTCCTCGTAGTCATCATCTTCATCATCCTCCTCTTCAACTTGCTGCTTCATCGACTTCTTTCCCTTGGTCCCAGGATTCTTCTTGGACTTCATCTGGAGGTCTGAGTCTTCTTCCACGTCGCTCATGTCATCATTGAAGTCGTCCTCGCTGTTGGATTCCTCTATCTCGACCAATGGCGCCCTCTTCGGTCCCTGAGCCAGTCTCTTCAAGCTGCTCTGTTTGTCTGCTTTCTTTGCTGCTCTGTAAAAGTAAACGCAAAATGCATTCATAGAAATCTTTGGCTCTACAACAAATGCTCTTGCAAATAATTGCTTGATACATACACTAACCACATTCCTTACTACAGCCCTCGACCAAATTTTGTACAAAACCCTGTGGCCCGAATTCACAGAGGAGGTTTGTCGACAAACGTAGGTTTATGTGCGTCATATGACGCGTTTCGATGCGATTCAGACCAAGGTGCAGACAAACCTTGGTCTGAAACGGGCAAAACACGTCTTATGACGCACATAAACCTAGGTTTGTCGACAAACCTCCTTTGTGAATTTGGGCCTATATCTCTGACAATATAAAGACACAAGCAATATCCCCAAAGGCAAACATCAGGGCCCGTTTCACAAAACTTGTCATCAGTGACAAATGACAGTGTTTGTTATAAGCTACTGAAATCCTTGCTTCGGATTGGTTATTAGCAGATTTGTCACTGATTTTTGTCATTTGTCATTGAAAAAAGGCTTTGTGAAACGGGCCCCAGGTCACAAAATCATACTTATAATAACACCTAAGAAACTGACAAACAAAGAAAGACACCTAATAATAAATGTTTTAGTTCCACCCTTCCATATCTGAATAATTATTACTGCCCTTAGTACTCATAACTGAATCATAAATAGTAGATAAGCCAACAGAGTCAAGCAATATACTGTGAAACCGGTCGGGTATAGGCAGGTGGTCTTTATGTACAGGTTCCTTCTTTAATACATATACCCTATTAAACAGGGCTATTTCAGGCCCGGTTTTTACGGGCATCGCTCGGTTGCTACTGAAGTTTTAGCGCAGAAAATTCGGGCGGCGCCTGCTCACTTTCACAAATTGCTAACCAAAGTACGCTCGGTGCCTGGACGGTCGCCGTTCAGGCACCGACCTAATCAAGCGTTCGCCGTGGAGCGATATAGGTCAAAAATAGAAGCCGCTAAGTCAAAGGCTGCTGAGCGTTCGCTGCCCGGTCGCCGCTGGGAGATCAGTCGGCCACTGGGCGGCGAGTTCAAAATCGGTCAGCAACCTTTGACCTAGCGGCTTTGATTTTTGACCTAAATCACTCGACGGCGAACGCTCGGGCACCGAGCATATTTTGGCACCCCGCCGATCACCGGCTGGCTGCCGGGCAATTTCCTTGAAATTAGGCGGTGGCCGGTGGGAGACCGCTCGGGTATCGGTGGTTCATCGGTCGGTCACTGCTGGGACACCACCCGGAGAAGCTCTCCAATTTCGCCCAGTTTTGACCTAAAATCGTCCGGCGACTGACGGGAAATCGACAGGGCACCGCCCAGGCATCGCTGGGGCTCTACAGCCTGCTCGTCTTCTTCAAAAAATTGTTGGGCGATGCCTAAATTCTAGCGGCGACCGAGCAGGCTACTAATCGGTCGGTCGCTGCTCTGATTTGTGACCATAGCTTTAGTTCTGATTAATAATAAATAATTACCTTATCCTTGCACGCCTGCTGGATGACTTAGATTGACCTGAAAGCAAAAAAATAACATACAAGTTGAATTAAAGACAACATTTACACGATGAGGAGATTAAAGTAAATTTTTCAATTCAACTAACATCATTCAGATTTAGGATCTGCTATTCTAGTTAAAGATAACAAAATTACTTCTGAAAACAAAAAGGAAACAGGAATAAAAACGGGAATAAAACTAGCTGAATATTTGCTCATTGTTCAACTTGCAAATCAAGAGATACATGTGTCAAACCCAAAGATT
>JARBES010000120.1:1680059-1691628 GCA_030265145.1 Strongylocentrotus pallidus
GTTCGTGATTGTTGGATTTATTTTTCGTGCATGCGTTGGGTTTAGTTTGATATAAAAACATTTTATTTGAAACTGTTGGCTGGATAATTTGGTGAGCGGGGAGTTTTCGAAACTCGCTCGCTCCTTTTGTTTGGCGTTTCTCTTTGTTTACTTGCATTTTATTTGAAACTGTTGGCTGGATAATTTGGTGAGCGGGGAGCTTGTTAATCTCGCTCGCTCCTTTTGTCTAGCGTTTCTCTTTGTTTACTTTGCATTTGATTTGAAACTGTTTGGCTAGAAAAATTGGTGAGCGTGGAGTTTTTTAATCTCGCTCGCTCCTTTTGTCTGGCGTTTCTCTTTGTCTACTTTTTGTGTGTATTCAGGTTCTTGATGGATGCATCGGAGCCTGGTACTCGTGTTTCTCCTCCAGCTGGTGCAGCTACGGGAGGGTGTTTGACAAGCCGACCACTCGTTTATTCAGTGTGGCGGCAGGTGAGTTTGAGAGCGCTACTAGCGTCTCTCGGACAGGCTTGTTTATAATTACCGGCTCGACTCTGTCGGGCTCGGTAAGACAGCCAATGTTGGGACCCGTGGTCTCAGCAAGGGGGCGATCGGCTTACCGATCGTTAGCCCCCAACGCACGATAGAGAAGGGCGTCATTGGTCTGCCGGCCTTTGATGTTCATGCTCTGGGGAAGACACTGACACTGACACTGACACTCGGACCCGGGCGAAAAGTGTCGCCATTGCGGCCACTGACACTTGGAACCTGATCACTGGCTTTGCTCCCGCTAGTGACACGTGCAATAATTTGAGCGATTCCGCATTCCTCGAGACTAGCTTGAATCCTCAGGGGCCGGCTTCCTCCCGTCGGGTGGAAGTCGTAAGAGACTTTCCGACCGGCCCACTTGGGTGCTGTCCGTCAGTCTCGAGTGTTTACTCGAGTGTATCCGCAGCACCCCGTGCCGCCTTGATCACTCAATTGTAGTACACTCTTCCTTGCTCTCTCGCTCCCGTCACAGTCGGGTGCTTTTGTGACAAGCAAATTATATCTGACCGCATGCTCGGCGGTGCCGCCCGATATATCTGTATCCGGACCCGGACCCGGCTGTTATCTGATATCCGGTGGTTTGCCGATTCGGATCCGGTTTAAGCCATGAGTGTCTCAGTTTGCCTTTTGTGCAGCTGCAGTCACTCAGAGTGTCGTCATTTATGCGACCTCTGACACTCGGGTCTCGATCACTGGCTAGCCAGTGATGTGGGCTTTTCGAGATATTCCGCAGCACTCTGTGCACCCTCGGGTCCTCAGGAGTGGGCTCCCTCCCGTCCGTCGGGTTTGGAGTCGTAAGAGACTGTCTGACTCTCCCGTCCAGGGTACTGTCTGTCAGTCCCGAGTGTCTACTCGAGTAAATCCGCCGCACCCCGTGCCGCCTGGATAACTCGGGAGTACACGTCGTCCCTGTTTTCACGAAGTGACGGTAGAGCGCGCAACTATAAGAAAGTTAGTTTTGAATAAATCGCTTTCAAAGTTTCAAACCATAATCTCAACCTCTTTAATGTATCAAAGGCAAATAAATTTTATATCCTGGGATAGAAAATATCTCAATGTTTAGTTCTATGTTTAAATATTTCCATAATTTCTTATATTTTGGGGGGAAATGAGCTGTAAACATTACCGTCACTTCGTGAAAACACGAAATTCAAGGACGCGCTGTGATTTTATTTTCACGAAGTGACGGTACGTAGCCGCGCGCGTAAAACATATGGGATTTTTCTCTCGTGGATTGAATTCCCGAAATGGACACTAAATACGGCAAAACGTTTTGTTTAATTGATGTACAGATAAAATGATTCCAACTGTGAGAAAGAGTACATTTTCCTCTTTCTGTAGCTGCTTTTCCATTTCTCTGTGTGAACTGTTAACACAACCGTCATTTCGTGAAAACACAAATTGCATAGAACGCTTTGATATTGTTTTCACGAAGTGACGGTTCGTAGCCGCGCACGTAAAACGTATGGGACTTTTCCCTCGTGGATGGAATTTTCGAAATGGACACTAAATACGGCAATACCTTTTGTTTAATCCATGTACAGATAAAATAATGCAAACTGAGAGATAGAGTACATTTTCCTCTTTTGGTAGCTGCTTTTTTTAATTGATAAGAATAAGCTGATTGTCTCAGTTTGAACTTTTAACCTAACCGTCATTTCGTGAAAACACAAATCACATAGAACGCTTTGATTTTGTTTTCATAAAGCATATGGGATTTTTATTGTGTGAAGCAATTTCATGAGATAGACACTGAAATACGGCAAAATTAATTGTTAAATAGATGTGTGGATAAAATGATTATAATGGCAGGATAGAGCACCTTTTCTTCTTTGTATAACTATGATGTTAGATGTATGATGTTAGTTTTTGTTCGCGAAACGACGGCTCACAAAAAAAATTAAATACAGATGGATATTGGCATAATCAATTTTGTTTCTACCAAGTGCTTTTTAAATGATTAATAAGCTATTCTCTTTAATCTTAAGCTAAAAATGGATATTATATATTTAATATTTTTTGGGGTTTAATTATCTCGAACATTGTATGTAGTAGGGACTAAAGATTGCACTAACGTTACTATATACTTTCCACTTAAGTAGACTTCCTCTCATTCCTTCCCCCTCTCCCTCTCTCTCTCTCTCTCTCTCTCTTTACCCCTCCATCTCCCCTTTATATCACACAAATTCTGCATTTCTTGTTGAAATTTATGCGGGTGATATTAGGGCTTTTGCTACGCTGTTACTATGAGGAATTTTAAACATTTTAGACAGGGGCTTAGCTAAATATATTTGTTCACATAGGAAATAAAGCAAATATGTTAGGAAATATTTTAAATGAAGGAAAAAAGATTCAGTATTGATCATTAACTATAATCCATAGTTAACTACTCAACTCTGTAATATAAACACGTAAAATGAATTTTCACTGAACACTTTTAATTCAAACATTTGGAATCAGAACAACAAGTGGCAAATGGAACATGAATCAGAAATATTAAAACATTCATTCCAAACATATCATTATCAATTATTATCATCAATACTGTATCGCATTTTGATATGTACAGTTGTGTGGGAAAGACTCATCAGGTACCGGTATACATCCACGGAATCATTGACAAACATGTACTACATGTATGATGAGGTCAACAAAGAAATAAGTCTATATTCAAAACAACATTCCAAAAACAAAATGAATAAAACATTTTACATCATTATATAGCATTCTGAAATATATTGGTTTGCAACAAAAAAAACTCCACTTTTTTTAGAAGTGTCATTTGCATAGATTTTTTACCTGAAGACAAAAGAGGTATTCTAAACAGTACTGTGTGGTATATTTTCACGCCATGGTTATCATGTTCTGGCTGAAAAGTTGTCATGTTGATCATAAAAAAACAAGGCAGTTAATTCTTGACAAAAATGGTTGACTTTTTAAATGGCTACAAAATATGACTAATATAATCAACATCATTACTTTTTTGTTCATCAATGTTTTGATTAACTATTTTGTGAGTAGAGTATCAGGAGCAAGTCAGTTGACAATTCTCTTTGTAGCGTATTTCAATAAAATTTAGTGACATAGTCTCAAACTAAAATGCTAAAAGTTCATCTTCACCCAAGGAAGGCAAACACGTATTTTTTTACTAAACAATTATCAGCTCAATGCATAATAAACATGGGAATATCATGTTGACTAAACAATTTCATTTCTTATCGTACAGAATCAGTAACAAATGAATTCAAATTCAAAACAGCAACATTACTGGCAACAATTGAAATAAAAAAACGATGAACTCGTTCTATGTACATTTATGATATCACCATCATGCACAAGTCTAAAAAGATGCAAAGTTTACAAAATATGCTAGATGATAATCTTCTTTCTTGCAAATACGTAATCTTTGACTAAACAATTATCAGCTCAACATTGCAAAATAAACAATGAGATATGATTTTGACTAAACAAATTTCATTTCATATCATACAGAATCATTGACAAATAAAGTCAAATTTAAAACGGCAACATTACTGGCAATAGCATAATTAAAAACTAAACAAAGAATTTATTTCTTATACATTTATATCATTATAAATATACACAAATTATTTGCTAATTATAAATATTTTTGAAAGAAATTTCATCACAAGCATTCATCAATACCAGAAGAAAATGTTATCTTAAACAGAAGTGGTAATTATAAACACTGCAACAACTTATCTTGCATGTCATGGTCATCGTGCTCTTATCGATTTGCAAAGATTACTTTGCGAGATTAAGACCTACAGTATGCTAGTTAGCACAAGGACTAGAGGATATATATATCAATACATCTTAGTCCCAACTTTGAAAGATTACCACAATTAAACGTTTACCATTATTTTAGCATACACGTAATCTTTTCACTTCGTTAAACAAGTAGGATCATGTTCATGTAAATATAAATCTTACTATACACCGAGTTTCATTTGCAATTGCCCAGAATTAACATAGCATCGGGAGAAAGACCACGATTAATTCAAATCCTCAAATTCATGTACACTGTCTGGCTATATCAATTAAACTATTTTGGAATAGTTCTTCACTTAATATGTGTTATGTACATTACAATATGCATGTCACTGTGATGACACTTAACTGTGTTTTACAGTTTATAGGATTCACAACATTCTTTTTTGCACATCATTCAATTTAATCTTGAACATTATTGAAGGTTGAAAATCACAATGTCGGAATTCTGGAGTAAAATAATGACATCTCACATGTAGGACTATATGAACCCCTTCCAGGGGGGGGGGGGGGCGTTCTGCAAACCGGACGCTTTGAAATTGTTTCATAAAACCCAAATTGAATTTAAAATTGACATTACTTTTATAACATCATGTAAGTTATAGATTTTTTTTTAAATTTGCATTTCAGTTTATAATGTAGTTTGAAGTACCAAATACAAGTATGATGAGCATGACTATTATAGTAATAACAAAAACATTAAATGTGAACTAGTGACATTGTGTTTCAACACAAAAACAAATTGTGGAAATGTGATATCCAGTACTTATATTAATGTTCTAATGAAGGCATCAACCCCTTTAAATACAAACATAAAAATAGATAGAACGGATAGGACGTTAAATGGAGGCCCCGTGTAGAGGAGAGTCACCACGTTGCACATTAAGAACCCACTACACTTTTTTGTATAAGAGTAAAGGGAAACCCTGGTGCAGTGGTTTACCTGCGCACCCCCAATCAGTTGTACCGGGAGGAGAGACCTAAAGGTTACAGTGATTCAGTTCGCTTTTTGCCTCCCAGGCACAGGTGACGCTAAATGTTTAATAATAATAAACAAATTCTTCAATAAAAGATACGTTATGAGGGTTCATGGAACTGAAATACCAAACTCTAAGATTACTGATTTTTAAAAAAAGGTAGGTATACCTGATAAATAGCTGTTCTGAAGATCCTTGAAGATCCTTGATCTAGACTGCACGAAAGCAAAAGGAAATAAGAAAGTAAAAATCATAATAAATATCATATCAAAATAAAAACTAGACTCATATCAAAGTCAAAATCATAAGAAAATCATTATCAGAATTGCAATTATGAAAGGGTTACTTTTCAGTGCATTCTTGCTCTGAAGCTCTTCAAGGTTTCTCATACTAATTCAATATCAGTGAAACTGATTGAAGAAGTCAGTGCGATGATCCAACGAGGCCTGATCAAGACTGCCTGAAAACAAAAATGATAAGAGAAAAGAAAAATCAAAATTATAATATAAATAAAATTAACATATAAAAATAATCAAAAAGATAACCTCTACTCTGATATTTTGACAATTAATCAAAGTACAGTATTAACTCACTGCTTATGGGAACCAGGTTCCCCATGTATAACATTCAATTGGAATTACAGAGGCAACAACTTAATATCACTTCTATGATATAGACCACTTTCAATGGGGTAGCATTCTGTAGAATTGTTTGTAGTCTGGATGCCAAACAGAAGGGGTGCTCCCAGTACACAGTGACTCTAGATCAAGGTACTTTGCAAGAGGTACCTTTGGTGGCCCATTCATGTACAGTAGTTCTGGCAGTGCACTTGTACGTTCCTCCTCATTTCTGCGGATTCCGCCCACTGTGATAGCATCAAAGACATCAGAATGGGACATCTTGAAGCCAATGTCTCTTGGAGAGTTCTTGGTGAACTGGAGGGCCATGACCTGTGTCCAGTCGATGAGTTGACCGCCGCGTGACTCCCGGACACGTAGAATGCCACTTTGTTGGCTAAGGGCCTTCCAGTCCATCACATCTTCTGATGTAATTTCTCTAACTAGGTAGGGACGAGGTTGAATCCTTGCCATTCGGATGATGCTGGCCAACTGTCCCGGAATCATGTTTTCACTAACATGATCCATACGACGCTGAATAACGCTATGGACAGCATCTCCCTCCGACTGCCCGTGGTTTGTGACAAAGTAGTGGAGGGTGACGACTTTGACGGAGGAAGAGTGCTCTACAAAGCATTGCAACATGCTAGCAACAATGCTGTTTTTGTTTTGTCCCACGCATCCGTCAGAGAAGAGATCCACCTCCTTCACGCCTCTCTTATCAACAGAGCACTAGTAGATGTGGAGATATGAAGCAATTTCACATGCGCCCCGCTTCGTTATCCCTTCATGGGATAAAAAGCACATGCAGTCCCGAGAGGCAAGTTCAAAGATGGTAAAATTGAAATTACTGAGACGCCTCTTGTAAAACAATTCAGATCTTGCCGACTTAGGCAG
Source organism: Strongylocentrotus pallidus (assembly GCA_030265145.1). Taxonomy (NCBI): domain Eukaryota; kingdom Metazoa; phylum Echinodermata; class Echinoidea; order Camarodonta; family Strongylocentrotidae; genus Strongylocentrotus; species Strongylocentrotus pallidus. The sequence goes on from JARBES010000120.1 coordinate 1,686,871, forward strand.
ATAAATAACTTGCTGCAAGTCGAATACAGCTGTTACATACGTGCTATCCTTCAATGCTCTTGCTTTAGCAGCCTCCTTCAGTTCCCTGACTTTCTTTTTTTCAGCAGTATGCTTAACATACTTTTCTTCAATGGCTTCCTTTTCTGCTGTCGTCCCACGGTGATACGTCTCACAAAGACCGCATGCATCCTTCTTTGGCTTGTGGAACTTGAGGTTCAGGCCGTGAAACACTGACCTGTAGAGGGAGTACGATACATTTTCTTGGTTTTGCTGTTTGTACATCTGGTACATCATTGACAAGTTAAGATCTGGAGAGAGGAACTGGCACTTAGTTTTAGATCTACAGTAGTGCGACTCCATGCGGGGAACTCGACCGATATGGGCTTTTACGCCTGCCCGCAGCATTGCATCCTTCTCCGTTGACTGTCTTCCCCCTCGTTTTTCTTCTTCCAAGATTCCACATGGAAGCCTTTTCATGGTGACTGTTCTTACCTGCCTCTCTGTAATCCCCACAGTAGAGAGGAACATCTCCTGGCAAACTTGCCATTTTGTAATCTGGTCTTTGGGAGCTGGCAGGTAATACTTAAGCTTTTGGCGCTTGTTCCCTGGTTCTTCTGTGACATCAGTGTATCTTCCGATCCAATGTCTCTGGTCCTGTAGGTTGCCAAGGTCAAAATATGCATTTCTTATTGCAATTTGATCATCTCGGCTGTACTTCTGGCAAGAAAGGCCTCTTACCTGACATTGAGAGCATTTAGAATCAAAGCTAGATTCCCTGCGAGACGGCATGAATTTCTGTCTTTTTTTCAGTCGTATAGCACTCTCCATGGTTCCGTTTCTCTTTAACTATGAAGTTCCTACTCTTACGGTCTTTAGGTGTTTCTGCAATCTCGACTGCAGGCACTCCATCTACAACAAATGCCTCTGGTTGAGGTTGGGTGCAACTTACCAGCACAGGTGTCAGACTGGTTTGAAGCATGTCCTCAGTAAGAGGTGGTTGCATTCCACTTGAGTTTTCTACGATACCTCTGCTTGGGAGCTTTGGGTGAATATCACAAAGAGAAGAGAGAGATGGAAAGCTCGCTTGAACCACGTCTTCTGGAACAAATGATGGCATCATGCTTTCCAAATCTTCTCTCTGATTTGGGGAATCAAGATTTCCAGAGGCTACCAATGGACTTGTTGAACTCTCTCGAACACCAGCTTCTTGAGAAAGCCTTGTCTGAGGCAAGGGTGACATTCCATCTGAGTTGTCCAGGGCCATGCTGTCTTCACTTTCAGGAGGTTGTAACAGTCCAGCTTCAGTACGTCTTCCTGTTGCCTCTTGCTGTTCCTGGTTTCTAATGCTGGGAATTACAAATGTCTCTGCATTTGTATCCATGACTTTATACCTAACCATTTCAACATGGTTCTCTACAACCTGGTTTACAAACTCTTCCTCCCTGCACATAGATCCTGTTTCTGTTAACATACTGACTTGTTCAACACTAACATTATGAGAAATAAATGCTACATTGTGTGAAAGACAATCATCACTAAGAGAAGAGTGCTCAAAACATAGAAAACAAAGACATCTGTGACATGCTGCCCACACCTCCTTCTGACAAAAAAAGTTGTCACACTTAGCCGGATGATCTGGTGGTCCACTGTGCTGAGTGCACTTGCCATCTGCAGAACCTGGGGAAAGAGACAATTTATTTACCATTATTTGTTGTACACTATCACAGTACAGTCAATTTCAAATGGAGCCTTGACAGTGCTTAAAGGTAAAATATAATTTTTAGAAGGGTATAGAATGACCGACACCATGCTTTAAAAGTAGAATATCTGGATTTCTGGCTTGATTTTCTTACACTAAAAATTAAAATGTATAGGAGACCAAAATTGCAAAATATGTTATGGTCTAGGCGAAATGATTTTATGTAGTTTTGGTACCAACTTTTAGAGAGGCTCTTCAATTATTTATTCTATTGGCAATTTTGATTAAGGATAACAATTTAAAAAAAAATATATATATATTAATAGGCATTTAAATAGCGCCGTTTATCTAGATAATTCTATTCCAAGGCACACAAGAAAAATAGAAAGAATGAGAGAGTTTGGATGAGTGTCATAGTGCCAGGTTTTGTTAAAAAAGATAAGATTTCAGCTTTGATTTAAATGTCTATAAGGAAGTTATGATTCTCAAATTAAATTAGATGCTGACCTTGATCGGGCCACCCATTCCCTTAACTAAGAGACCTAAACATTAAATAAAGAAAATCTCTAATTCCAACCAATTGTAGTGAGAAAATATCAAAACTTTATAGTGTAGTACCTGTAGCTGTAAAGGGCATGTGACATTGGCTATTCTTTTGTTTTTTAAGGCTATATCAAATATTATAGGCAAATAATCATGAAGAGAAACATCTCATACATGTTTTGTCACATGGATGGAATGTACATTCAATGGACCTCATGAAAGACCAGCATAATAATACCTACGTTGCTGAATGTGTCATCCAGCCATCATTCATCTATTCTTTTATGTTTAAATACAAATCCTTTGAGTGTAAATAGATTATGTAGACAAACAACAACCAATATCACAGAAACACACATGAAGCATGTTTTCTTTGTTTATTTATAACCTTACCATGACAATTCATTCAATAATTTGTATAACAATAAGGATTGATTTCAAAAGTGTGTGTTTTTCTGCACTGTAAGAAAATAATAATCCATCATCTTTGTAAATCTGTTACCCTAGCTTTGTTTTCCAAACTGAAAAGAAATCTTGAAGCAAACTATTTGAAAATGCATCAAACTGTATGAATAATTTAAGACAACATAGGGGATTGTCAAAAATGTCTGAAGGCTTATGTTGAAGCTTAGTGTTGGAAAAACGATCAAAATGGGAAGAAGATACCTTTTGACCTGTCCACAATCATGGACAGTGGCTCATCATCGGAATCCCAATCAGAGCCATCGGGAGGCGTTGGTTGTTCGACTGCTTCAACAGTTCCATACCAGGGCAAGCCATTCCAATCCATAGTCACTACTGCTCCCACCTTAAGGTCCCCATGCCACGTGACATCTGCAGCCCTGACTGTGCTTAGGGTATTTTCAATGACCCATCTAACAAGCATGTCAGTCTCTGGATCCATTCTAATTTTGTAGAATAAAAGAAACAATGACAAGTTATTTTCTTTTTTTTGCAAGCAGAGGTAAGGAAATAAATTTAATATTATCTTTTGTACATCAAACAAATTAATTACGAGGCATAACTGACCCCATACAGAAGTTTTCAATTGCCCCTACCAAACAAAAACCACCCCAATACACATATGCAGTAAGTGTGTACTTGGTACTTGTAACACAAGATGATCAAGACTTGGTATATACACTCTATTTACAACGAATATTCCAATTAACCTACCCGGTATTTGATTTATAGAAGTTTCAGCTGAAAAAATTTATATACCAATGGGCATGTATATAGCCTTCCCCAATATTAGAAACATGTTCCTGTCCAGGTTTGAAATATGCCTGCTAAATGCATAACATATTCCATATTCATATTTCTCTGTTAATATTTAATTGCTTATGTAACCATCATATATAACAGCAGTGTATTAGAAAGATTTTGTTATCGATTGTAAGTTCGGTAGTGAGCGCAAATCAATGGATGGCAGTGTACAGACCGGTCATGATTAATCATATCATGCCGCTAGTGTGTGATTTCCTTGCACAGACCATTAAAACGATTCTCACCTGGATTTTTCTCTGGACTGCGGCATCGTTGAAAAACACATGTACCGGCCCCAGTGCTTCCTTCACATAAGCGTTAATTGTATATACAGACTACTGCATCTGAAACTAAGTGAAATAAAAAACATCATCATAATCATCATCATTTAGGTGTAGGTTATTCCTGTAGATTCTCCTGTCGTCTGTGCAATGTTGTGACATGTACATCATCTGGTATGGTGCTTGTTTGGAAAATTATTACAAACATGAAGCGGAGTTGGGCAACATTAGCTGGTATCAAGAACAATTGTTAAAATAAATTTTGTATAGGGTGAGGGGCTAAGGGTACTATAGTGCTGCCTTTAAAACACACACATAGTACAGACAGTGGATGAAAATAAGCTAAACATGTGGACATAATTTCCTTAAAAGGTAGACTACCAGATCATGATTACTTCAGTCTCAAAACAAAAACATCTTATCTCACTGAGGATGGTGCCATTTAGTAATTTTCTGGGCAAGACCTTACTAAATTTTCGATTAAAAAAATATGTTCATTCATGTCACTCTTTGCTTGAAAGGCAAATCAGTGAATTCTCTAACAGTTAACAAGGAGGATCTACATCCCAGGCCATCTCAGCATGATGATGACTTTCATAAATCCCCTCGCCCTTGGGCTTGAAGCCCTGAAGCTGCTTCTAAAGACCCTAAACCGAAAGCTTCAGTCTCTAATATCGACGGTTGTTCCGTTGAGACTATGTCTGGCTCTACTGACCGCCTCTACACATATGGTTATGGGGAAGGTGACAACATCAAAGAATTACCCATACCAGATGATTATTTTTGTCTACTTAAGTTAGACTTAGTTAGAATTAGACCCCAGGCGCTTACAAGAAAAGTCTGGTCTACATACATCCTGATCTACTCACCTAGATTCTAGCTTAGTCTATTACCCCCCCCCCCCCCCACTCCGAGAACGGACGTACCACATGCGTGTTACCAAAATGTCCTTTCGTAACAAAAGAAAAA
>JARBES010000120.1:1789798-1803001 GCA_030265145.1 Strongylocentrotus pallidus
TCATCATCAATATCGTCATTATCGTATTTATGAATATTATCATTAGATCATCATCGGCACACTTTCATGATACAAAAGTAGCTTACGTATCACCTAATTCGTCAAAGTGACGAATTAAAGTCTAGTTCTTATTATTATTATTATTATTTTATCATTATCATTATTATGATTATTGTTCTTCGTTCCTCTTTTTACGGATTGATTTTGAATTTATAGTTTATTTTTTAACGATAAAGTTTTCTAAGAGATTGATCAGTAGAGTTCTGATATGATATAAAAAATATCCATCCCGAATAAATCGTATTCTAATAATGAATTTATGAAAAGAGGTAAACCCAAATAGAATTCAAACAGTGTATTATTATTATCATTATTATTGTTGTTTATTAACTCTGGTTGTGGGTTGTCAATCGATGTAAACTGTCCATCATTCCCTGGGTCATGAATCCCTATCCAGTAGTCATGTGTATTAGCAGATTTTAGCGTGTAGGTGACCAGAAAATCCTGAGAAGTGAAATAAAGGGCGATTGTTTAAAAAAAAGTGCATTTTAGGCTTAGAGCAACTTTTTTTAATGAAATAATTATGAACTATTTCTTAAGACAGCCGCAAACTATTATAAAGATCAAATTTGATTTGGGTGATTGAGCATTCCTCAAATTGTAGACAAAAAAATTAAACTTAAATCACACTTCACTTCATCAAAAATGATCTTCAGTTAACATGTTTATTTACGTAGGGTACACATTGATAAACCAAGTATGATAAGATGTCAGGGATTATGTTTATGGTTCTTACCATCATGTTACACCAATCCAAAATATATGACTTAACAAACAGAAAATAAAATCTAAAATACACACTTTACAGAACAAATGAACTAGGTGGAAGTGGTTTTAATAGCCCCTCCCCCCCAAAAAAAAAATATCCTAGACAATTTGAAATATCCAATATAAATTATCTTGCTCATAGAACGGTGAAACATGGGATGAAGAAAAGGGGAACATTGGTGATACGATTATACTGGTGAATACATATTGGTGAATTTTATTTGACTTACATTCTGTTCATGAGAACTTATAACTGCAAGATCTCCACCGTTGTCTTGGCAGTGGATCCTCGCAGCAGGCCACTTCCTAAGAGTGTGATCGATGATGAACTGTGAATCACCATAGTCTCGCCTGCCTGGAGTATTACATATCTGCCCATTGACTGAATATGAATGCAATAATAATAATAATAACAAGTGTTGAATTAAAAATTCCCATACCTCTTCTAGGCAATAATATATACTTTAATTTTTTTTTTAATAATTTGATAATAGATAGAATAGATTTTTTTTTGCTGTGAAAAAAAGATTTACTTTTATCATATCGTCGTGTTTTATGTTTATTTTTGGGGTTATTTTTTATGTTTATATTTTATATACTATGTATATGATATACTTAATGTCATATATTGCAGTCATAAGAAATATTTTATAAAGATATTATTTTCTTGTTTTTTTAAAGTATCATAATTTAATTTGATTTCCTTAAAGAGCTTGGAAATCGTACACACGTTATTCTATATTATGATTGAAAATACAGATGAAAAGTTCTGTTTAGTTCAATCAATTAATTTCGTTTCTCGCATTTCAAGTTACACATTGTACGTTTTTTGTTTAATGTCACTCTGAAAATGCTCATAAATGATTATTTGATTTTGGGCGTGTACCTTTGTATCTCAATTGAAAGACATTTAATTGAAGAAAGAAGTATAAGTAGGTTGGTACTGGATGTTGAAGTGAAGAAATAGAGAGAGTGAAGGTCTGGAATGTGCCATTGGTGGTAGAGATTTAGTTAATTCAGCTATGCCAAGGGTTATGTGTTTGAGTTTGTGGTAATAAACTCCTCAACTGTATTTCCTGCCTCACGAGTGTTTATTCTCCCTGACTCTTGGCCATCCCTGACAACTAACTTCAACATAATATAACGTTTTTTTTTTTTTTGGGGACATTCACAGAATAAGGAATAACTTCTGCCTATTGTTGACAAATATAAATATGCATGAAATCTTAAATTTGGATGGCACATAATTTTGGGACTACATCAGACCTCGAGAACCAACAGCCAGTGGTTTTAGAGGGCTGTAAAGTAGAGCTCGACCTTTCGTAATAACAAGAGACATATTTTCAACGTCACCGGCAATGACTCGGGAACAATTAATGGCGAGTTGTATCATACCATATTGTTTTGCTACAAGTGAAACTTTCAGACATACAGCGAAATGAATCTTGAACATGTAGTGAAGACGACATGACTACAAAGCGAAATTGATTGTCATTGTTAAATGATATACGTTTTGGATGTGTGGATTTTCCGAAGACGATTTATGGTTTATTTGAATCATTGCCTTTTGACCACTAAGGACCTACTCATCAGTGTGTTTGCTGTGTATGTGTATGCGCGCGCGTGTGTGCGTTTATGCGTGTGCGTGTGTGTGTGTGTGTGTGAGTATTTGTATGTTCTATATTCTGTAGCTTAGTATATCCATCCATTGTATAATTATACGTAACATTATTTTTACTGTAAATGTATGTATTTTGTTGACTATAGGGCCCCGCTCACAAGCTTATATTCTAAATGGGGTCCTAAAACCATTCAGTTTATGATGTAATCAAGTTAGAATAAATTATGTTGATTGATGTACTATTACCAGTCTCTTTTTTTGTGTAACAGATTATATCATGCTTGGTGTGGTTTGAAACTAACTGAACTGAACTGATCTATCCGAAGGATATTTAGATTGCCTTTGACTGACTTGAACATTATTTAAAGAGAGTCATTTGTGATATTTCTAACAGGCTCTCTGGAGCAGAGTAGACTTGAATTCTTTTTTTGAATTGATGTTGGTTGATTTTTTGGTCCTTTCTTTTTTAATGAAAATTGTATAATTTTGTAGTTTCTTTTAATTAAATTGATTTGCTAACGATTTTATTGAGAATACAAGAATAACAATTCATCGTGGCCTAAACGGCCGAATTGGGCTATGTTTATCAAATGTAAAATGAAGAGCTCGGTAAATTTAATTTTGAAACTTCAGATACTAATTCGTGTCCCGAACGAAGACCGTACGCTCAGCGCGTTACTTGTTTCTAAAAGATCGCTTCACTTTGTTATAGTGTGACGGCCCCTTTACCCTCAATGATATTGCAAACTTTCCGGTCGTCCGGTTATATTCCCCGTGTAGTTTGGTTTGTATACTTTATTTAAATTTCTTATACCCCCGTTCTCAATTTTGTTTCCTTCTATAACTGACTCTTTCTATAAGTATGCATCCCCTTTCTTTGCTTTCAGGTCACTGCGGTGATAAAGAGCTATTGAACTTGCCTTCCGAGGTAACTTAACAATATGATCAACGACTGGTCTAAATATATATAATCACGTAGATTAATGAATTATCGGCAAGGCTTATCATTTGATAAGGCCACGTCTATCAACTTATTGCGATTGAAGAAAATGGCCAGGAAGGATGAAACCACCTAGCGTGGTCACTGACAGGTGGTTATCTCATCAAATCAGCTCCCAATTAACATAAGAAAAGGGGGGGTTTTGTTTTGTTTTGTAGCATTCTTTATTGCATTCATTCAGTACAAAATATATAAAAAGAAACATACATCTTCATTGATTTACATAACATATCAAAATGTAAAGAAAATTGTACATCCCTCAAAAATACATGATAAAGTTTAATACACAGTACATAATGTTTTCAAATTAATTATACTGAATGAATATTATAGATCAAAGCCTTACGCACAGACAGACAGACACACCACACACGCTCACATACTCAGACACACATACATACTTACCTATCCTCCTCCCCTTCATTTCAAAGCTAAAAAAATCCCCCCTCCCTTCCTGAGCACAGTCACATCTACCCATTTGTTGGAAATTCTGTCTCTTCCTTTTCCTTATGACCAAATTAAATAAAAATGTTTGAGTCTGAAAAAGAAGTATTTGCCTCGCCGTCCTTAACTGTGGAAGATGTCCCTCTCTCCCCCACTAATTCCTTTTCTTCTTGCCTATTTTCTATAATTCTTTTTTAAAATTTCTTAAGGAATTGGTGGTCTATTTTTAGTTGAACAATATTTAAAAATCATATGTTTTGTTAAAAGAATAATATGATTTAACAGTTGTTCTTCTCCCGCATAGGATTTTTTTATCCCGATATGAATTTCTTGCCAGTGTAGGTTTTTTAACGCTGATAAAGCAAAATGGTCACCGCAGTCCTTCCAAATATCAGTTTGCTACCCTTTCACAGGTACAAAAAAAGATGTTCCTAGGTCTCTTCGTGTTTATTGCAAAAGGAGCAAAGATTGCTCACTGCATGTTTGAAAGTGTACAGATGCTTATTTGTATAAATCAAATTATAACATTTTATATTGAAATTCCCTCAGTTTTCTGTCCAGAGTGGATTTTCGGGGTCTTAAGAAAATTGTTCTCGTGTCATTTTCGACCATATAATATGTACGTTCTAAGTTGCATGTAGCATAAAATTTTTCCGTTCTCATCTTTAAAAATGTACTATTATATAGATATATTTTGATGTTATGCTTTGCAAAGAGTGGGGGGTTTCGGTTCATAATAAATTCTAAACTTAATTTGGTATCCTCACAATGATGTTCATATATATTCAAAAGAGTTTTCCATGAGAATGGAATGCCTTCATATAACTGTTTTATTATATTTATTTCAATGTTGTTTAATCCCTTTTTCTCAAATTTTGTGATAGATTCAATTCACCTTTCCTAACAACAATATGCTGTATTTTAAAAACATTTTTCAAAAATAAGTCTTCATGGAAATATATATGCCCCTGAATGCGGATACATCTATTAATTGTAAATAATTTGATTTTTTTAATTATATTTAGTTCTTAAGCAAAAAAGGCTTTTGTCCCCAGCTGAGCCTCTAGCATGTTACGGTACAAATTTGGTAATGACAGTCCAAGTAAATTTGGCGATACATGACTGAAAAATATCAAGAGGCCGCCACATTTTCTAGTCAGGTATTTAAAATAACGTTTTCAAATCATATTTGAATCTTCTGTTATGAGTCATTTCATCCACATGATTTTTTGTTTCCGAATGAATAATTGAAAATCTGTCAATTGAAGACCTCCCTTATCATAATCTGAAAAACATAGTACTCCGTTTGGTTTTATCTTTTCCAGTCAATAAAAAAATCAAATGTTAACACTATAATTTAATGGAATGCCCAAGGCGGTACTGGTGTGAGTAATAATACATATACTAATTTTGATAGAACAAAAGTCTTAATTAGTTGAATTTTCCAGATCAAAGTCAAATTTCTTTGTTTCCACCACATAATCAGCTTTTTAATTTTACTTAAGATTTCTTTGTAATTTTTCCTGGCTTTACACGTCTAACGTAGCGTTTAGACCAAATATCTTTACAATGTTTACTATCCTACCAAATGGAACTATTACATCTTTATCCGCGTTAGGACCCAACAATAATACAAAAGTTTTGTCTCTATTCATCTTCAATCCAGACATATCTGCAAAACTAGTAAACAATGCGTTTAGTTTATTAAAAGATTCAATATCTTGAACAAAAGCGACATGTCACCTGCATAAAGAATTTGTTTAACGTGAATATCACCAAAGGGAACCCCATGAATAGCCAAATCGCTGCGAATTGCGCGAGCAAGAATCTCAATGCAAAGTAAACATAAATAGGCAGACAAAGGATCACCTTGTCTCACACCTTTTCTGAATAGAAAAATATCCAGTTGATACGTCTCCACTGAAAACACAACTTTGAGCATTATTATAAATTATTTTCACCCATTTACAAAATGTTGGTCCAAAACCAAAGGCTACTAAGACCTTTTGTAAAAATATGTGTGAAACCGAGTCAAACGCCTTTTCAAAATCTATTGCTAACAAATAAGCAGGTATTTTATTTTGAGTTGTATAAAAGAACTTTGGTTAAAATCTTGTAGTCCACATTAAGTAAGGAAATGGGTCTGTAGTTTTCAATTTGTAACGGGTCTTTGCCTTCTTTATGAATTAAAGTAATTACTGCCTGTTTTTGTGAGTGGGAGAGTTCCCCCTCACAAAAGAATTAATTCAAAGCATCGACCACTACCTCTCCTATTACTGGCCAAAATAATGAATAAAATTCAACACTTAACCCATCGTTATTTGGTGTTTTATTAAAATTAAATTTCTCTCAAAACTGCCATACATTCCCTCTCTGTAACTTTCCCTTCACAAATATCCTTAGAGATCTGTAAAAAAAAAAAAAAGCATCACTAGAATTGGAAAGCTACCATGGATGCGCATAAAGTTTGCTATTTACATGTATACAAATAGCGTAAAGCTTGAATTATATCTCTCCGATCAAAACTTATTTTCTCTTCATTTATCATTATTTTTCTGATTACTGTTTTTCTCTTATTTCCGCTGATCATGGGGGACCAGCGGTCAATGATTAGGCACTGTTTGTTATATTGAGGGCGCAAGTAGCTATAAGTATTGCATTGGGGCTTTAATTTAATAAAAAAAACTGATTTCCCGAATAAAAAGATGTGAAATAAAAAGATGTGGAATATATGCGAAAAATATAAAATTATGTAATTTTATTCTAGAAATGATGCAATTGTGAAATTTCTCTTTCAAACGGCTCCCTCAATTACCCGAAACATGATGACAAATAATGCAAATATCGTGCAATGCGCATGTTATGATATGACAAAGGTAGAAGTTAACGTGATGAGAATGATTAACAATATAACGTTATCTTCTATCGTTTTTTGAAATGTTTCAACAATCGAATACATAAATGATATTGAAGTCTAGCAGACTATAATAGCACCGAAAACGGAAGTAGGTTGTTTTATCGTTGTTACACGAAACTAGTCAAGGGTATTTAAATACATTTCACGAGATACACTTGACAGTGGTTTTAGAGGGCTGTAAAGTAGAGCTCGACCTTTCGTAATAACAAACGGACGTGTTTTGTCAGCGTCACCGACAATGACTCGGGAACAATTAATGACGACATGTGTAGGTCCATGATCATACCATATTGATTTAGCTACAAATGAAATTTGAGACATACAGCGAAATGAATCGTGAAAAAGTAGTGAAGACGACATGAGTTATAACTACAAAGCGAAATTGAGTGTCATTGTTAAATGATATACGTTTTGGATGTGTGGATTTTCCAAAGACGTCTCATGGTTTATTCGGATCATACCCGAAGAATATTTGGATTGCCTTTGACTGACTTGAACATAAATTAAAGAGAGTCATTTGTGATTTTTCTAACAGGCTCTCTGGAGCAGAATAGACTTGAATCCTTTTTTTGAATTGATGTTGGTTGATTTTTTGGTCCTTTCTTTTAAATGACAATTGTATCATTTTGTGGTTTCTTTTAATTGAATTGAATTACTAACGGTTTTATTGAGCATACAAGAATAACAATGCATCGCGGCTTAAACGGCCGAACTGGGCTATGGTTTACATATGTAAAATGAAGAGCTCGGTTCCGAAAGGTACAACATCCATTTTTTATTAAAATGATTGCATAAAGTATACATTTCCAGAAGTCTCATAAACTGACACTTCCAAAACGCTGAAATTTAAAAAAAAGTAAAAAATAGCATTTAAAAAACAGTTCAGTTCAAAAAGGTACTATATCCATTCAAGTCATGCATTGTAACTTGCATACAGTATGCAAGATTTCGGCTCCAAAAAGTACTACATCCAATTTCGGTTCCAAAAGGTACTACATCAACAAAAAACACCCACAAAAATAAAATCATAAATTCATGAAAAGTATTTATGCAGACTTAGAATTGTTGTAAAGAGTGGCTTTATACTTGTATCATACAGTTAGTATAATCGGCCAAAGTAACATTCAAACTAACATTGCTAATTATGATAATTATTTTTAAAAATCCTCCTCCTTCTCTCCCCTTTCCTTTTCTTCTCTGCAAGTCACTCTTTTTTATTTTTATTTGTATTTGTTTAAATTCAATATATTTGATTAATATCGTTTATTATCTGTATACAATTATATACACTTGAAATATTGTATCAAGCCATATTATGTTCATGAAAATGTATGATGAAAAAAAGAAAAAAGATGCAGAAACCAATAAATCAAATCAAATCAAATCAAATCAAATCAAAAATCGTGTTTTTCTCAAAATTTGGATTTATGGATGTATACCTCTCGGAACCGAGCTCTTCAAATACAATACATAAGAACATTCATAGGAGATGACATAAAAATTAATGAAGGTTGGTAAGATGGTAAGATTAAGGAGAAAATGAAGAGGAAGGAGAAGAGGAAGAGAAGAAGAAGAGGAAAAAGTGGAAGAGGAGGGGGGAAAAAGAAGAAGAAGAGGAATCAAGTGGGGATTGGAAGAGGAGATGGAGGGAAATGCGAATAGTAACAGTATCACAAGGTATTACTATCCAACCATTACAAATTATACAAACTACAAATGATAATGGCAAAATTATGTGAAAAACAAATGCTAAAGTAATATGACAAATTGCACAAAAGAAAATTTTACTCTAGGCAATAGCTACGTACTCTAAGTATAAATGGTTATACTGGTTTATCCAGACCATAACCAGGGGAATAATCTAAGTTATAATGGTATGAAATTGGAGGCAGATGAATAGTACAGCTAAAAAGTTGGAGAAGAAGAAGAAGAAAGAGGAAAAAGAGGATTGTTAGAAAACGACTGGGATGGGAAGGAAAAAGAAGGACAAGATGTAGAAGGAGGTGGAGAAATAGAAGTAGAAGAGCAAGAGGAGACAACTGTGATATTGGCTATGGAAGATAATTGCAGTCATTAAAAGAATACAAAAATATATGGTTAAAACAGATTTCTGACTTCGATACAGAAGATGTAGTGTTTCCATTATAAAGATACAAAGATTATACCCAAGTATAAATATAAAAGAGGTATAGATATCAAATATAATCTATATAGACACTTGATTTCATTCAATAGTGTTTATCAGTAATTGAAACCATTCAACTATTGTTTTTATTGGGGGGTACATTTGAAATGTTGTCACATTGTACTAAAAGTTCTGGAATGTAAAAAAAAAGTCAGATCCCTACTATAATATTGGCAATATTGAAAAACATCTGTTTTAATATACATATCTAAGCATAATTATAATACTACTAATACTATTACTACTAATAATGATCATTAATATCTTGTCAAAGGGCATTTTTTTACCCGGCTAGGATTTAATTGGACCCTTAACCCTTGGATTGATAGTCAAGTGAATGAACCACTGTACCACGACACCTTCACAAAATATCCACCTCTTCTACACATCCACGCCTACATAAAATACCCTATATCACTTTGGTTGCTTGTAGTTACTTGTGCATTAGGGACTAAGTACAGTTGAAAAATGGAGACATAAACACCATGAAGGAGCCTATTAAAAGAGGTAGTATCAAAGCGAGAGGATTGTAATGAGTGCATTATAGGCTCTCGTATCACAATTGGTTTATGTTACCTTGCCATGTATCTCCGTGAAGGCTGATCATCAACACCAACACGGCCAACATCTGCATAGACACAGACATGATTCGATGAAGGATGTCCATCATACCATGAAACGAGGCTCATCTATTAGATATTGTCTCTCTTGCTTCGGCTTCCTGTACACACTGTAGGTTGATGTTCCTAGATATTGTATTTCTTAACGATGTTTCAAGCAAACTAAAAGACTTATTCTAATTTTCCACCAAGCTGTCGTTCCCAGAATTTCAATTGGTAGGTAAACGTAGTCTGCTAGTGGTATTTTTCCCTGTACCTAAAACTTGAGACATAGCTTCTTTTTCCTCATTATAAGTCGAAACAGTGCACTGTTTTTATTGCGACAAACTTCCTCAAAGTGTGATGAAAGGTGTAAAACGTTTGTCACTAGCGTTTCAGAGGTGTTGAAATGCACTTGACTCGTTTCGTGTTTCATCGATACTGGTCTTATTTCATGTTAACATTTGGCATTGTACGCTTATCTGACAAAATATAACATTCAAATGATACGAATGATATCATTTTGAGCTCAAATTCAATGCTTGAGAACTTGGGAGCTCGGTTCATTGCGCGTTAACCGTATTATTTGCAAGTCACCCGTCTCAACTTAATGCATAATTCTTTTTAATGGATTCTTGCTTTATGTAAATAACGTAAAGCTACTATATGTTTACAGTTCTGGGATAGGTGCAGCGGAAGCACTGATGGGATATTAATGTTCCAATCGGTCAAATCAAGATAGCATGGTTCTCCCACAACAAGGACAACAATTATTTGACTGATTAAGAATACGCAATACTATAATAAGGTATTGGGGCCCGCCAGGTAAAATTTAATTTTGTTTGTCTTTTGTTTTGAAACTTCAGATTCTAATTCGTGTCCCGAACGAAGAGCGTACGCTCAGCGCGTTAGTGATTCGTTAACATATTGCTGGTATACGTTTACTCTATTTCAGTTATGAGGTCGTTTTTAAGTCTTTGAAAAGTATATTCTAGTTCGTTCCGTCCAAACTCCAGGAATCTATTCGTGAAGAAACATGCGTATTCTAACTTTTGCAATTCGTTCATGTTGATGTGGAGGCCCCTTTAACCCCAATGATATTGCAAACTTTCCGGTCGTCCACCCTATCAATATACTATTTTGGTTATATTCCTCGTGTACTTTGGTTTGTATCCTTTATTTAAGTTTCTTCTACCTCCGTTTTCAATTTGTTTTCCTTCTATAACATAATCTTTCTATAATTATGCATCACTTTTGTGTTGTTGCTTTCAGATCACTGCCGAGCTATTGAACGTGCTTTCCGAGATAACTTAACTACAAGCCACACAATGTGATCAGCCACTGGTCTAAAATATATAATCACGTAGATTTATGAATTATCGGCAAGGCTTACAATTTAAGCCACGTCTATCAACTTATTGGGATGGAAGTAAATTCTATTTTTGATTGGTCATTATCATTGTATTGTTTAAATATAACAAACCTGATATCCCGAATATAGATGTGAAATATATGCGAACGTTATTCCAAGAAATTTATTCTTGTAATTTGTATTTCATAATGATTTCTATAAGTTTAATGATTGATTTCGATAATGTTGACATAGCTTAACATTTATTTGTCTAGAATGTTCCATTATTGTCTAATAACTGTGACTCCCCAAATTACTTCAACAATCTACCAAATAACTAATGGTCATTTATCGAGCAATGTCCACTTTAAGGGCGGATCTAGCTAGATCTGGGGGGGTACACCCCTAACCCCCCTTGATCCGCCCCTGCTCTTGATTTTGAAATGAAATGAATCATCGTCTCCTATTCATGCTCGAAATCATTATCATCCCATTATTGATTTTATTCCTAGACCACAAAATGTAAGCCCACATGCACCTGGTCTACACGTTTTGTTGTTTCAGATCCATTCACATGCAGATCCAAAGATCTAGATGTAAATCGACATTATTTCATTCTTGAATATCTAAAATTTTGAAGTGGAAACAAATGAAGCTGGCCTCAGAAAGAATGTATTAATATGCATACATTATTGACGTCAGATGATTTATGCCTTTGCTGGTACACGTTAATACTAAAACTCATCTCTACCTACGTGATAGTCATACAACTTGTTTCTTTTTTTCATCTTCTTCTCTCCTTTTATTATTTTCATGACTGTTTTAATGGCATAAGTTTTTGTTATCGTGTTAATTTATTAATAAGTGACTAAATAAAATATACACCATCGGAAAAATGTTTCTGTGAATCCAACATTGCACCCTAAAAAGTGATCAGTACTATATATATATGTATAAATCTGAGACCAGGACATACCCTATGAATAATATATTTTTGAAAGGTAAAATAATTGCACAAAATGTTGGTAGTAAGTCCACTACCTAACGTTCATACGCAGAGTTTTCATAGAGAGTCTCCCCTTCTGTTGTATTTATGGTGGCCCAGAAGGGATATCACGAATCGTGACATCGCGAATCTTTGTAGTCCAGATCAGGTCTATTTAATTGTGATCTCCTGCATACCAACACAATGCGACCTCCCACTACTTATTTGCTACCAGCCAAAGATGGCGGGGTCCTAAAACTAGGACGCCCGGCGAAAAAAAAAATTAGGCTGGGCTTGTGAGAATAATTATGAGTTTGTTGATCACGCCATCTTCGGCGGCTTGAGTCGAGTGCAGAGTAGGGAATATAAAATACCGGCCAGATTCTGGACTAAAATCTTTGTCGTGATATTCTCGACGAAATATATTTCGTCGAGAATTTTTTTTCGCGAATTTTTCTTCCTTGAATGAGCGGCAATCGAACGGTAAAGCTTCACTCACCCATTCGGAGATAAAGGTAGTACATTTAAAGTGCACCAAATTGTAGAATTGCCCATTTCATAAGTGTGAAGATCGCATTGTTCACATACAACCGCTATTATTATTATTATTTATTCGAAGAAAAAAAAGAAAATCATCGAAAAACATTTGGAAAAGAGTCATATGGATACCGGGAAAAGAAAAAGATTAACTAAATAATTGTAACCCGAAGGTCTTCTTTTCCAATCCACGTGACTTTACAGAAATGGTAACAATAAAATAGTGCGGTACAACAAATTATGAATCACTGTGTTATCAACAATAATAACCATTCACAACATAAATTTATTAAAAAAACAAAAACTTAGCCCCTCCACCCCTCTACAAAAAAAGAGGGGAAATGCGGCTTTGTGTACATGTATATAGCACCAGGAAAAAAAAGGTGGAAAAAAGGGGGAATACATGCACTCAAAACCGATATTTAACCTGGAGTTTTACCTGAAGATGGCGCTGTGCAGCTGGGTATGATAACAAACAAAAGAACAAAAATCGAGACAGAGACAAGTCATCATACTTAACTAATTTACTTTAGCTCATCTGTATACTGAGAACTTGTTCTTTTAGTTTTAAAAGCCAAGTAAGAAATGATGATAACACAACATAATACTATTCACGTACGTGCAATATAATCGATGCTATGTGTGTTGTGTATCCGTCAGGCATCAGCGCACCGATCGCTACCCATTACAATTGGCATGATGGATAAAAGAGGGGGGGGGGGGGGGGGTCAACCAC
>JARBES010000120.1:1857427-1868915 GCA_030265145.1 Strongylocentrotus pallidus
ATTTGGCAGCTTTCCCCTGTCCATCGTGGATGGCATCTACCTGAGCTACAAGAACCAGTCACCGAGTTACAATCATCCTCCCCATCTCGACAGTGACATGTACCGGAACACTGATTGTAACATCCAGTAACTAAAACAAAGGTGAAAGATTGTTCATTTAACGATTTCTTAAAGGTACAATGTCCCGTTTGCAGGGCAAAAAAAAGAGAAGATTAAATTCCAATGGCACTTGAAAGACAACACTAATTTAGAACGAAACGAAAGGGCTTTAAAATGGCTTTTAGTTGGAAAATAACGACCATTAGATGTCGAATCGAATTAAAACAAAGGTGAAAGATTGTTCATTTAACGATTTCTTAAAGGTACAATGTCCCGTTTGCAGGCCAAAAAAAAAGAGAAGATTAAATTCCAACGGCACTTGAAAGACAACACTAATTTAGAACGAAACGAAAGGGCTTTAAAATGGCTTTTAGTTGGAAAATAACGACCATTAGATGTCGAATCGAATTAAGTGATTGCAATCACCTAAGTAATAATCTGGCTTTTTCAGACCCTTTTACCGAATGGTTGTACGTTTTGTGCTGCACAAAGATTCAATCAATTTAATTTTGGCCATTACAAGTAGTGGGTTATTGATGTAGACAAATGCTCATGTACCTGTCACGGCTCATTTAATGTATGTTATCACCAAAGAAAAAAAAAATATCAGTCAGTCACTCAATAGTGTCTGACAGTGAAGTCTAGAAGGTAAACGGGCTTCCTTGCATATTTTGAATACCATAACACTGCTAATGTCTAAATGTCACAGATAGGACACACATGACGTATTCATAATTCCTACAAAGCTCTTCAGAAGTTAATGTTGGCTGCAAAAGGGACATAGTAGATTATTAATGTAAATATTCCTATCATGGTAGGACCGGAGGCAGATAATGATGTAAACAATTATGCATGAAACCAGAAATATTTACAAATTAATGTAATGCAGGAATAGAGTCTCACATGAGTTGCAGCTATCGGGTATGTCTACCGAGTCCGATGTGAATCCTACTTCACATTGACCTTGTGTTGTGATACAGAATCCAGAGACCTTGTCACAACCAACATTATCTGGACAGTTGCAATGGCCAGTGCAGCTGACACCAAAATAACCCACTGGGCAAACGGATGGCACTGTAAAACGAGCACAACAATAAATTTGTTTTCGTATTTAAAAGCTTTATGCAAATATTTTCAATGGTTCCTGTATTTTAAATACTATGCCTATTCATTTTTGCATCATAAATTCGATTTATATTGGTCTCGATTTATTGGTTATTAGTATTTAGCTTCTAAGTTGCAACGGCGACATGAAATTTCGCTGAAACTTACAAATCAAATATAATAAACTTCCCTTTCTATCTTTCTGTCAACTCTTTATCCTCCTTCTTCTTCTTCTCCTTCGTTTTATTCTTCTTTCCATGTTCCTTCTTTTACGGCCGACATGGGCAGATAATTCCGTGTATGTATAATGGCTAACAAAATCCCAAACCCTGTCTGAGGCCATGTGGATAGTATGGCAGCTGCAGGATACCATCATGGAAAACGAAATACCAACAAAAAAATGGAATATTTGAACTTTGACGCTTCCTCGAAGAGTTATTCATCCCGAAATTGAAGGCTTTCGGCAGTAATTCAATGATACAAAGAGCAGCTCACCGACAAACAAATACGAATGTTTTTCTTTTATTCTTTTTTTGTTATCTTTAGCGGTGTATCCTCTAATTATTTTGTATCTTTAATAATACATTAAAAAAAAATTACATCACCCGTTCATTTACTCTTTGTATATTTATATTTGAAATAAATCTCTTTATATCGAGTTTTACTGAAACCCTCTCTGTCTCCCAGTATGATACTTAACCTTGACAGCCTTCTCCTGACCATCCATTCGTACAGCCCTCATCACATCTTCCAGTAAACACATCACACGGCATTCCATCTATACAGTGACAATCCTGGAGACAGTCAGAGCCAAAATTTCCATCGCGGCACGCTAAAACAAACAAAAAAAAGGAATGGATGGAAAACATATTAAAGGTAATCGAATTATTAATAAAGGATTTTTATTGATTTTAAACAATTATTTAATACACCTCATGAAATAGAATGTTCAAGGTTTATAAGAGATCATGCCCCGTGGCAGCAATGTTACTGACTATGCTCATATTGAAATTCAACAACCCATTTCAAAGAAATCTCACTGTCATACTGTATTACCTTATAAGCAATACATTGTGCTACCTTACTTTCATTACAGAATGCTCCGGCGTAGCCAGCTATACAGCTGCATTCATTTGGACCCGAAAGGCAAAATTTGTTGTTGCCGCAAGAAGAATTATCAGCTACCGCAGAACCGCATGAAAGTTCACACTCAGACCCAAACCAGTGGTCGCCACATGCTGTGATTGATAATTGATAACTGATAACTGATCATCTTTTCAAGCATTCAAATTTATGTGCCTAATTGTGACATTTAATTTTGATTCATTTGCATTTGATACAAGTAGTAAATTAAGTTACACACTTAATGCATAATCAGCATATGAATAAGATAAACATGCCATACGAGGGCTACAGCGTATATAAGCATGTTATTGCAGCCCTAAGTTTAACTGAAATATAAATATAAAAGGAAAAGAGTAAACTGCTATTAAGAAGAAAACAAAAATTTAAGGGGGAAGAACGCTGGTTTCATAACTACAACAATAACTGAACAGTAATACATATTGATATACTAAGACGTAGGTTTATAAAGTTGAAATGCCAGATATATGCTATGGCATACAATCAACATAACACATCCTAGACAATGATTTTTCCTTAAAAATAGTTTGTGTAGAGTTAACATCGATTGTTTAGGAATTGTTTACATGAGAAAAACAAAAATACACAAAGAAACAGTAACAGTGATTCTTGGTAATGTTTAGATTAGAATGTAGAGGTATGCATCATTCTCTCAAAACTGTATTTTCTGTCGATTGAGGTAACCCTATATCGGTGCCCATGTTTTTCTCCAAAGAAGTTCCCCCTTTTGTTGGTGCCATCCCACTATGAAAGACACTCCGCCGCCCCTGATTATACCAACGTGAATATATAAGGATGTACGACTCACCTGTAAGGCAGTTTTTACCAGTAAACCCAGGAGTACAGATGCATGCTCCTGTCTGTGGGTTACACACTCCTCCGTTATAACAACTATCACACAGACGATCACAGATAGGCACATTCCAGCTTCCAGGAGGGCACCCTTTATGGAAAAAAATGATATTTTAAGGTCAATATATGAAAATAAAAATAAATTTGTACGACGAATGTTTTCGATTCATTCATTTGAGTTTTAACAAATCTTACACTTTTTCATTTTGACAAATTATACTACACTACTTTCAGAAAGTAAAGTTTTTATCAAAATGTATGTCAAACTGCTAAACATGTAAAATCTCATTCCTTAACCATCACTGTGCCATTGCTGAAGTTTGCCATGACGCTACACACACATCGTATTGAAAGGCAGTTTTGTGTGGCATACAAAGATCTAAAGACCTTGTTATAAAATCATCAATAGCAATATTCCTTTGACTCATGCTTAATCAATCGGTTTTAATCACTTCACTTTTAATGTAGATATATTATCAATATCATAAAATATATATCATATTTTCTTCCTTTTCTATTGATGTGAATATTGACGCGAATAGTATTATGACATTGATGATAAATACATACATACCCTTTGATATCTCGCAGACAAATCTTCGTAGTTCATTGCAAAACCGATCATCCCAGCCGTCAATTAAACGCGCCACACATAATTGGTACCCATAAAAGTTATCAGGTGCACCCGATATCCACATGGTAAACCTCCGAACAAAGAAAGAAATTACAAGTATTTAAATTTCTACTGTTCTATAGTAGGTCCCTAAACATTGGTTTATTTTCATTTTCTGGGATGAATGTAGAGTAAGATTTTTTAAAATAAATAAAAAACGTCTTTACCCAGCCACCCTCCTCTCTCTCTCTCCCTCTTTCTCTCCGTCTCTCCCCATCTATCTCTCTTTCCCCCCACGTCACCCCTCTCTCTTTCTCTCTCTTTTTCTTTCTCGCCTCTCTCTTCATATTCATCTCTCATAAATATTATGGACGGATCGTAACCCTTTCTTAAAGGGAAAGTCTGTCCTGTTATTAAGTTGGTTTAAATAAATGCAGAAAATTGAGAGAGCAAACTTTGTGAATGTTTGACCCAAATCCGATTAAAATATAAACTTGTGAATTTCTGAAGTTGTCATCAGTTAAACACAAGTTGATCTCCTCTCCGATTTGCTCTGTAAAGAAAATGTCTTCAACTTTTATTTTCTTAGTTCTCTATTTATGATGTAACAAATGTGTTTCATACACGGGTTGTATAAAATTCATATTTTTAATAATTTTATTTAGGATGAATGTAGGATTGACGATTTTCTTTAGGGAATATATAAATTTTTGACTTTTTTTTAGTAAAGGGCCAATGGGAGGGGAGCTCGCAAGATATGTCACAGAGTTGCCAATTTAAGTTGTATTGTTGCACCTTCAAAAGTTCATAGTTTTTTAATTTGTAATCGATATTTATTCTTTTTCTATTTATTGCTAATTCTTTTTTTCCACTCACCTGTTCCTCTCGTGTTTCTGCTTCTATAAAAATCAACTTAGTATTATGGTGAACTTCCCCTTTAACCTTAAATCATTTAGAATGTAAATGCCCGGGGTAAATACCTTGAGTTTCGAAGCAAAGTGTCATCCGCCCATTGAACGACACCTTCGTTGTCTAGTTAATCAAGCCCGAACCAGAACTCGTACCCGCTGAGGCTGTTTGTGAGAATTAGCTGTTTATAGTGATAAAAGAAACATGGCTTCATAAAACTGGTCATACCACGTGATATATCTTGTCTGAATGTCAACTTTATAGGTTCTAAATTCTGCAAAGGCGAGTGAAGCGAGTGACAATGATGATCACAGGAAAATATGGATAAAGTTTGATGTGGAAAAATGTATTTCCTTGAACAAAATTCACTATAAATGTATAAATATTACACATTCACACAACTCGCTGCAGCCCCAACATGTTTTCTTCTTTTTAAATATTTCCTCACTATGCAGAGGGCTGAACCGGTTGAATGGTCAGTTTGTTTGATGATCGTTTATCCCTCAAATGAAATAAGAACTTTTTTAATCATTTAAACTTTTTTTCATTGGCATTCGAGTCATAGACATTCAGGGAGGGGGAAGATTTATGCCTCTTACCTGAATGACAACTTTCCAGTTTTCAAATTTCAAATTTCAAATTTATTTATGTTTTCCAACAAAACATAACAAATCAATTATAATCATTTAAAACAAATTTAAGAAATACATGTTGCAAACATGAGCGGATGCATTGAATGGGCAATGGCGATACTTTCATTTTTAGGATTGTATTTCATCACCAAAAAACACTACAAAATATGGAAATTAGAGAAATTCCGAGATTCGCTCCAGGAGTTCGATGATGTGAAGAAGGATTACTGTTTGGAGGAAGTTACCTCATCGTCAACAAACAATAGGTGTACCTACAGGTCCTTACATGATGATAGGATACAGGTTTGTCTATTTGTGTATATTACTTTACTGGAACCAGTGCTAAAACTGCACTCCCCTTTATCAATTGGAATATTATCCATTGCTTTATTCATTTACACAAGACCACCGTCCAGTCAATATAAACACGGTAGGATTGTTTGGTATACTCACGTCTATTTCTGAGGTCTTCGGTTGAGCAAGCGATCCGCCAACGTTTTGGCAGTATTCCATTGCATCAAAATAATTTGCTGAGAAGGATGGGATATAATACCTCACATTTGGATAATCGGTCCATCCGTCATTCTTAACTGAAATGAAAAGAGTATATTTCTAACCATTCAATTTGGATGAGGCCTTAATGTGTCAGATATAATAATGACATCTAAAAACACAACAAACAAAGAAGGTCTTAACAATGTGTAATTTAACGCTACACAATGATAACAATGCAAATGCGTCTTTTTAGGGATATGTTAGGGTTATTAATTGTTTTATCAAGCTTAAAACAAACACTTAAAACATTAACATCTAAAACATTCACCAATACAATTTTATGAAAACACAAAAAATTGAGTAAGCTCAGTTTCCTGCCCTATACATAACCCCATAACAGTCAATCGAAATACTCATCTTTCCTATAACAGAGTTAACCTACCCTGAGGCCTCTCACAGACGTATGGTCTTGGATATGAACACTCGATGTCATTCCATTTCCCATGCCGTTCATCTGTTCCATTCACGAAAGAGTACATGCAGGTGCAGTCTCCCGTCTTATTGTAATTGTTAGGTTCCCCCTGGAGCCCAAGAAGACTCCTCCCTTCTATTAACCAAATGGTGGATTTGGAAAATGAGAAACAAGATAATCATTGTTCAATATGACAAGGCATTAACCTTAGTACATCGGACACTCGTATTCTACAAAATCTCAACGGGAATACGGTATATATTGCAAAAAGATGCATTGGTATATGGAAATGCATTATAATTCTTACACAAAACCCTATAGTGTACTCAATAATGCTTTAAATGAAACAAATAAAGAGGTTTTTGTGAAATTATGACTGATTGTTATAGATAAAAGACTGGTTTGTTATTAATAAGTTATTTAAACAAAAGCAGAAGGAGAATTTCGAAAGAAAATGCAAAGAGAATGATATGAAATCACCTTTCCACGGTGCCATTAACCCATACAAAAATACCGCCAATGTCTCTCCTAAGCCCTAACCAATAGCATCCGACGGGTTTGAAGTTGTCATGATTCCTACCAGAGAATTCTTGAAAATATACGTGGGAAAAGAAGACAAAACAACATAATAAACGTAAATAACAAAACTCTTCCCCCTCTATTTCATATGAATTTAGCATAACAATTCTAGACTATCATACAATGATATATGCTCCAGTCTAAGCATATCCTTGATATTCATTTTCAATAATCTAAATGCTAAAAGATCGGCTCCAAATAATTTTTAGAATTTGGACTTAACACTCTCATATTATGAGTTGTATTACCTATGGCTAAAGAAAATCATCCAATGATGTGAATGTATGCTCCCACTAGCGTACTGATGGGGGCGGAGGGGGGAGAGGCAGTCCCCCCCCCCCCCCCAAATAGAAATAAAACGTGGTTAATTTCTAATTCGATTTACAAAATATGTTGCTGGAATGACATAATTTTTCCTTTTTTGTGTGCCCCCAAAAAAACTTTTACTCATTACGCCACTGTATGCTTCTTTACAGAGAAAAAAAATATGCATGATACGATTCATGAATGTGAAAGCGTAGTTTAGTTTATCTTACAATAAGTTCTTCTGATTTTATAATGGCCAGGTCACCGCCATTGCTCACACAGTGTGCTTTAGCATCATCATACGACATTGCTTCTCCGTAGAACCGATATAATGATTGGCCGAAACGATGCCACGAACAACGGGAATCTGACGATGTAAATATGACACAGGTTTATTTATTTACTTATGTATTCTTCTTTAAAATACAGGGCAGACCCTTCAGAGCCGTAAGGCCTGTTTTTCAAGGGATCCCTGTAGTCAAGTGAAAAAGTACATGGTTAAATTTGCAACAACAACAAATATAAACATAAATTATACACGATACATAATACATAGTAATAATAATACAAAATAAATTTAGTACGTTAACACAGAACACCTTTTTAGCTTGAAAAGACGAACTGCATTAAATGAGCCAACTAAAGCATGGGCATTTAATTATATTTATCAATTAAACAAAACAAGTTTACATAAATTGATATACTGGTACTAATACAATAAAATCAAACAAAATTTAAAAGTATCTTTGTACGCTGACGAAAAAGCGTACAAAGATGCTTTTGACATTTGTTGGAAATTAAGAATACAAATACTATTGATGAGGATGCTAATTAACAACGGTCCCAGACTTCCAGTATTACATTTTCTCATTTCATATAAAAACAAATCTTGCTTCTTTTTTTCTGTTTGAATATTATTCATTTCATTTATTTATTTCATCTATTTATTCATTTATATTTTTTTTAAATCAACCATTCACTCATTATTGCATTAGGGTGGTGGTGTGAAAATGTTCAGTGACGAGGCAACATGAATGGCGTTGGAAGTAGATGTCGACCATCATATGTTTGCGGTTACTGTTGCACTGGCCACATATATATTTATATATCATGTATATTTACCTTTCGGACGTTGACATATGTGGACGCGCGAAACTGAACAGGAACTTGTTTGCCATTTTCCTTGATCTACAACGCTGTATGTAGATCTCATGCGGACACATTCATTACTTGCTGACGGTTGTGAAGGTGACCAATTTGAGTAGCTATCAAGGAAATAGAATATACAAATTTTCAATAATTTATTGCAATTTACCCCGGTCCCCAACATACAAAAATCCACAGGACGGCCATGCATTATGGCTCAATTAGGCATGGGGACACAGAGGACTTTGTTATGTTGGGAACCGGGGTAAAATGCAATAAATTATTGAAAATGTATTGCATTTTCTGTGTTTTTTTTATATTTATGGAAACTGCCCCCTACCCTAGCCCCCGCTGCGTACAGTCATGGTTCAGTGACAAAGCAATGATCTCTTAACTGTGAGGCCCCAGGATCAAACCGTGTCCATGTGCTATATTAGTGCCCTTTTGTGGGGTATTAATCCTCATTACTGTCATTTATGGCTTAAGGGCGTATGTCCCCTAGTTGATAAGCGTAGTAGCATGCACATGCTTTAGCAGTCACGCAAAACACACATTGGCAAATTAGTATTCAAGAAAATCTGAGAATGTATACTATTATCTAGATCTATTATTTTTAAGTTATTTTTAAAATAATTCCATAAATTGGGGTAAAACAAAAATATTCCAACTATAATGAGCGACAGTGTATTTTGAAATGGAACAATAAAGTCCCTCTAAAGATGTAAAGAGAAGAAGAAAACAAATTATTACTACTATTATTATTATGATTATCATTATTATTATTATGATTATTATTATCATCATTATTATTGTCGTTATTATTACAATGTTGCACAAATTGTTGGTTAAGTTCTTCGTTACTCTTCGTTTATCTTTGATAGATAATATTTTCTCAGAACCTAATTGATCAATCTATATGACGCTCTAGATCGATCAGTTGAGTATTCATCACGAATAAATCATATTCTAATAATGAATTTATGAAAAGAGGCGCACAAATACAGATTTCCAGCAGTGTATTATTATTATCATTATTATTGTATATTCACTCTGGTTGTGTGTCGTCAATCCATGTGTACTGTCCATCACCGTCTTGGTCATGAAGCCCTATCCAGAAGTTATATCCTCCATCTGATTTTAACGTGAAGGTGACAAGAAAAGCCTGAGAAGTGAAAAAGGGACGATTGTTTAAAAAAAGAAATTATTTACGGAGTAATCTTATACATGCATTTTAGGTATTATCTACTTTTTTCTGAAATAATTATGAATTATTTCTCAAGTCAGACGCATATGGTCAAATTTAAATTGTTTGATTGAGCATTCGACAAATCGTAGGACAAAAAACAGTTAAATCATACTTCACTTCATCAACAATTATCTGCAGTAACCATGGTTATTTACCTAGGGTACACGCTGGTATACCAAGTATGATCAGATGTCAGGGAATATATATGGTTGTTACACCAATGCAAAATAAAAATGAGTTTATAAACAAAAAACTAAACTTAAATACACATTTTAGAGAGAAAAATTGTCTTGGTGTAAGTGGTTTTATTTACCCAACCAAATACCCTAGACATTTTGAAATAACCAACATAAATCTTCGTGATTCAGATCAAAATCCTGCCATTTTTTAATTAACATGTAACAGCGTTTCATAAAACGGTGAAACAGGGGATGACGAAAAAAGGAAATATTAGTGATAAAATCATATTGATGAATAAATTACATTGAATTTTATTTCACTTACAGTTTGTTCATGAGAAGTAATGATAGCGAGATGTCCACCTTGGTCTTGACAGTACATGTTCGCATCAACCCAGTTCCTTATTTCGATAACGATGAGGTACTGTGAATCATCAAAGTCCAGCCAGTCTGGAGTATTACATATCTGCCCATTAACTGAATATGAATATGTTGTATTAAAAATCCTTAACCTCTTCTAGGAAATAATATGATGTAAACAAAAAGTAAATATCATTTGTTATAAAATGATGACGTAGATCCTAATCATTTGATTGGTTAAAAGCGTACACGTGACCATGCATTTATTTAGCCTAACGCAAAATTTGGATAACTACCGGTCATTGGCGATCATGTTTTGCGATTTATCGTTTTATTTTTACTCGCGAAAATGGCTGCCGCCGAATTTAAAACGCATTAGTTATTTCATTTAGATCAAGATCAGTCGTAGATGTAGACCTAGAATTAGCAATGTACTGACTTTGAGATGAGGATGGTTCATCAAATAACAAGAATCCACGTCATAATTTTATAAAACAAATAATACACAGCATTTTGTTCGGGCATCCACACTCGGTACCTTTGAAACAGTCCAAACACCCTCGGATATCGCATCGGGCGTGTTAGACTGTTCCAAAGGTACCTTGCATGTGGGTAATTCTTACTAATGCCCTCACTGCAATGCATTATTTGTATAATAGTAGATGGACAGTTTATTATGCTGTAAAATAAACATGTGTTGTTGTCATATCGTCGTGTTCTATGTTTATTTTTTTTTAGTTTTTAGTTTTGTTCGTAATATTTTATGTGTATAAATAATGTATATTATATATTTTGTTTTATATATTGCAGTCATATATTGCAGTCATATAAATATTTGATAAAAACGTTGTTTTGTCTCCTAAAGAAAAACATCATAATTTAGTTTGAATTTCTTAAATAGCTTAAATAAATGTGAGAACAATTTTAAATAAAGAAATCTTGAAATTGTCGATGTTTTTTCATAACTTAATCACAATTATAATTAATAAATGACACCTATTTGTAAAGCTTAGCTCCTCTTCGTTCATTTGATGCAACTCATATAATGTATATGTCACGCATGAGTGATTAAAATGAATTTGAAGAGAGGAAACCAAAAAGTAATTTGGCGGACGGTATCTGAATTTAAAAGAGAAAATCACATTTCTAGAAAGTTGAGTTTCTGTCCTTTCATATGACACCTCAGTCAAGAAAAATGAGCTAGGAATAACAAAGTTCTGTTCGTTTAAAGTAGTGCTTGCATTTTCATAATTTTATGAAACGAATTCGCGTCACTGGATGCCTGCCGTAGCAGCAAACGGAATTAACAAAAGACTTAACTCCATTTCGTTGACAATCAGCCGTAGACGAAAG
>JARBES010000120.1:2738854-2748859 GCA_030265145.1 Strongylocentrotus pallidus
GTAATCGTTGTCTTTACAACCAAACACCTCGCCGAATTCAGGCATGTTCTGCGCAGGCCCGATAGTTCTGAGAAAGACGAAATGAGATTCCACAAAGAAGATGCGATGTTAAAATACATTGACGAAGTGCATATATATCACATCACAAATAGCTCAAGTACTAGTAATAGGTAAAAATAAGAAAGCTTTATTTTTTTCCAATTTTAACAACGGTAGGATGACATTAGCGCGCGTAATAAGGCAAACAGAAAAAGAAAATGATGCATCTCGTTAAAGTAGCCTACATGTATTCATTAAGGGCGTGAGCATACACATCTATCCAGTATTGTATCATTACAATTCCTTTGGAGAAAACCGATCTTTGTCGTCTAGATAATAAAAAGTGAGATGTGTTTGCCACAGTAAAACAAATTGTCATAATTTGTTGTTCGATTACAAAGCAAACACCACTCCCAAGCAACCAAGCAAACAAAACAACAAAATATATTTTTCGTTATTATTTATTTCCTCAAACTTTCACAATTTGTTTTATTTTTCTCAAAAGTCAACTTCATAACAGATTAGAATTGCAGTTGAAGCAAAGTGATATGTGTATCTAAAAATAGAAATGACATCATAATCACCTGTATCTTCCGGGGGCATGTGATGCTGTTAATATTCTTGCCGTAAGACCCTCAGGTCGAAATGAACTACACCATACCTGCATGAGTGGAGCAAAAGAACAAACAGACAAATATAATAGTGAATTATTTTATATTGAAATCCCTACGTTCATTCCTGGTATTTGATTGTGCCAATCAGCTTACGTGGAACGCAACAACAGTGCCAGTCGGCACCAATGGCAAGTAAAGGGTTAATCCACTCTAGGGATAGAAAGACATTTTGAAATATTTCGGCAAAAGTCATCTGACATATTATGTTAAGTGTTTATTTCGGTTTATGTATATTGAAAATAGAGAATGATTCTGGATGTTTTAAATTGATATTGTATAATATAATATATGATATTATACAATATGATTTAAGATATGATATGATATATGATATGATTTTACCGTGAACAGTACACAATAGTTACATCACAATATTTCAAACATTACATTGAAAACAAGAAATTAATTTGATCATTCGGTCAATGGTTTCGTACATTTGCCATTTCTACATTTTATATAAATATATCTTCAATTTGAAGATGAAATATGTTCAACTTTCCACCCCATCCAGAATATTCAAAGATGAGGACCAACAAATATACATCCTAAGGCATGTATGTAACTCCCTCGCCCTAGATCGTTATTGAGGGGTGTAATCATAATTCGCTATTGAGATGCATAGACACGAACCTGTGCAAAGCTGAGGAAAAATAGTTGTTCCTGCGTCTGGTTTAGCCCCGGGAGCGTGAGCGGTATTTCTCCAGTGTCTGCTACTATTGTCTTATACGCCTAGGATGACGTCATGAATAGAAAAAGTACAATAAAAAGCGTTAGCATCCCACTGCTTACGGTTGGTTAGGCAACTGATAAAACCTTTTTGAAAGACCGTTTAGTCAGTCAGTCAAATTCATTAAGCATTTTGCACGTGTTTAGGTACAATTGATTTGTTACTTGTCTAAATTATGCATTATCTTATTATTATAATGATATACTTTCATAAACCATCCTTTCTCATTCTCCTCATTCTCCTAGCTCTCTCTCTCTCTCTCTCTCTCTCTCTCTCTCTTGCTGTGTCCACCTCTCTCTCTCTTTCTCTGCTCTATCCCCTCCCCTGTCTCTCATTCTCTTCTGGTCTCTCTCTCTCTCTCTTATTATTTCATCTTTTTCTTTCACTCCCTCTCTTAACGCTGTTCTCTTAGTATACTTAATTCCCTTCCGTTTTAAATATCATTTACGCCTCTATTTCCCTTTCCTCTATCTGTTTATACCTCAACTACTTCCCTATCACACCCTCACCCCACCACCCCCTCTCTCTGTCTCTCTCTCTCCTGTTCTCGCTCTCTACCCCCTCTCTTTCTCTCTCTATCTCTCTCTCTCCCACTCTCTCTCCCCCTCTTTTCTCTCTCTCTGTCTCTCTCTCTCTCACCCACACACACCCCTAGTCTTTATCATGTAATACCAACCCTAAATGCTTGTTTGAGGCCTCCATTGTCTGCTATATTTTCTCCTTGTGTCAATTTGCCATTTAGCTGTAAAATATTAGGGGAAAGAATAAGAAAATACCAGTAACTGGTTGGGAGACAAGTAGCTCGCGACTTTAAAAATAAACAAAGAATGATTCAACTAATATTTCCCGGACTCTTAAACAGCTTATCAAAAATATTTAAGCATGGTCAAAAATTTGGCTTATTTCGATCGAGCTTTTGATATGTTCAGTATATCTCTTTAATACGAGATACGATGCGTATGTTTCATCTTTCTACTTCACGGAACACATCACGTCCACATCAAGACGGAATGGAATGTGTCCACTCATTTTAATAACATTTATAACTGCTGGTAATTTTGTCACAGCAATACGTGCTCTTCATGAAATTTCACCATAACTGTTGAGCTAATCATGACATTAGTACGTGCTTAAAATATTGTATTGTGAAAGCTCCAAAGCTCGTTGTATCGTGTTTAACATCACATCGGCGATTGGTGACAGATATCACCCATTGGAATCGCGAGTTGTCCGGGATGTAGCAAGACTTAATCACGAGATTAGTACGTGCTAATAAGTTATAATGAAAGAGCTAGAAGATTAACATATTGTAATATAGATTGTGAAAATCGGCAAGAAACGTCAGTTCTTTAATAGACGTTCGACCTTTTTCGGAATGCTTTACGATCAATGCTGATATTTGTACGTGCTAGACACGGTATTGCTGGAGCTCTAGACCCCATTATATACTGTGCTTGAGATCCTTAAAAGAATGCATATCAATGTACGGAACGTCAAAGGTGCAATGATTGTGAAAAACTACTTACATTCTCATCGTTTTCAGGCATGACATATTCTGAATACTGATCCACTATACATTCAGCCCTGCCCTTAAATGCTTCGATAGAGCTGTTACTCCACCACTGAACTAAATTGCCATCCTTGTCATATCGTCTCCCTGAGAAAAACAATGAAGGAAATGGACAAAGAGTTAGTGTGTCGTTACTTTTTTTGGCACTACATATTAAGTGCATAATTATACTGTTTCATCGACCATGATAACTGTAATAGTGAGTCATATTGTGAAATATGTTATCATTTAGTTATATCACCTTTGTCGTTGAATATAATTGTAAATTTAACACATTTTAACATGACTGTGTGATCATTTCGTTACGTTACATTTTTCGCTAAATAATGTAACAGCGTGACATTTTGTGACATAAGTGATTATTTAGCCATTTTTGTCCATGGCATCGACTGTTGTAATAGCGTGACACATTGTCATATGTGTTATCATTCTACATCTGCCATAGACCATTATAATACTGTGACGTCTTGTGATGTGATTAATGAGTTTGTTACATTACCTCTGTCATCGAAGCCGTGAGTGATCTCGTGTCCAATGACCATTCCAATGCCGCCGAAGTTCAGATACCACGGAAGTTCGGAATGGTAAAATGGCGGCTGTAGAATCGCAGCGGGAAACACTGCAAACAGGGTAATACAAGAACCCATACTATATAAGTAGAATAGGCGGATTGGTACAGGCTAGGGTCGATCACTACCCTTCCCCATGGATTGTTAAATGTAAAATTTGATTAGGGCCTATGACCACCCACCCCTTCCTGCCGACGACAATATTAGAACCCGCTCCTGTACAACCTCATTGATCACTGTGACTAGGCGTACAGTCATTTCATAACATTTTTAAAACTTGTAACAGTAAACTATTGGTAGTAGCTTTACTATGTTTTGTGTTTTATAATCAACACAACATTGCCATTCTAATTATCACCGCTTGGACAGGCGTTCATAGCTCATGCAACAAAGTATTGGCAGAAATTGCCATCTTCAAAATCACTGAACAGTGTTGGTGAAGCTTAACGAAAGAGTTAGAGCGCCACCACTTGGTATAAAGCCGTACAATGTATCAACAAGCATGTCGCATTGATAGCCAAAAGAACTGACGGTCACAAATTTGAATCAAGTGTTTATCTAACCAATGAGGTTGTATAAGAGGGCTTAAAAGGACATTTGTTTGAAACATCAAAAATTAACTGTAAAAATTCAAACATTTGATTTTCTTTCCATTACACTTACAACTTTTATTCTTCTGAATACTGTTTTCATCAAAAACATTAATTTTGGTTAAACGAGTATAAACAATAATCTTACCGATTTGGTTAGATCGATAGTATGCATTAACTACTGCGGGTCCAATCAGCCATCTAAAATCAAAAGAAAGACAACAAAAACATAACGTAAATTATTAAGAAGTAGTTATATAGCACATCAAAAAGATATTTCACAGAGTGACGGATCCGACTGACAAAATGATGAAATTTTTCATCAAGAGGAAGTTTAAATGAAAAAGAAATAAAAACCCTTTGGTCGTCCGTTTGTTTGTTTGTTTGTTTTGCTTGGTTGTGTGATTGATTGATTATTTTCTTGCTTCTATTAGTTCAATAATCTCTTCCTTTTTGTATAATACGTAGGCTCTATACAAAGAAAAAGAATCACTGTTACTCGCCTGTTTTCTCTTCTTAATTGAGCAAAATGAAAATAATGCGACGCATGCTCCAGTGACAATTGCTGAGAAGTAAATATATATCATAAAACGAGTTGATTGTCCCAAGCTCGAGGAGGCGCGATAGCTCAGTTGGTAGAGCCTGGGTAGAGCAGTGGTCTCGGGTTCGAAACCAAGTCGATGCGCTAGTGCCCTTTGGTAAGGCATTAATCCTCATTACCAGGTCCCTCGGTGAGGACCTAAATCCGTCGGCCGTCTGATTGCTTACTATGCTTTCTTAGCAGTCAGGTTAAATAACCAACCGCCACAAGATCAAGCTCAAACAAAGCTCAATAAGTGTTATGTTTCATATCATGCTTACCCATCTCGATCTACCTCCTCTCTCAGTTTCTTCAGATTCTCGTTAGCCGACCAGCCGACGTAGCGAAGAATGTTACCAAAGTAATCGTTTAGTCTGAAATCAAGCTGTTAAAATAGTTCAATTTTTATTTATTAATATTTATGTAAATAGTTTGCAGAGATTTTAAAGGTATTTGCTATTTGACATGATGCGCTGACAGAATCAGTCAAACCCATATTGTTTACGTTTGTAATATGCTGTTTAGTAATGGCTTTAAGTAGATCTGTGAATTAAAATTCCGCTACGATAGAAGAATACATTTTGTTTAAATGGAAAATTTTAGCATTTCATTATTCTTCGGTTGAATAAGCCTCTAAATCCTAATCAATTTCTACTTAAAAAGTATAATTATGTACAAAACTATATTAAAAATAGAATATCCCAACAAAATTAGGTAGACATGCATATTCCTCCAAATTACTTGTATCTTACATTCTTTACAAGATGTGTTTTTATTTTGAAACAAAGTAAACCGACTCACATCTTCATACTCCTCGTTCAGCCTTTCTTCATCAAAAAGCCAATCCGGATATCCGACAAGCTCTTGCATAGCATCGCACTAGAACAAGTATAAATCGGAGGCAAGAAAAATGTATATCATTTCGAAATTAAATGTAACAACGAAACTTGGATAATATATTCTTCCTTTGGAAAATACGTTTTTAATGTGTATTGAATAAAAGTGCGTCCTATTGAAATTGCCTCCAATTCATTTCAATCAAAAATATCATAAATGACATGGAGAAAGTGTATTTGATTTAAGAGTGCTGTCAAGCTTATAACCAAGGAACTTTAGAAAATGTTTGAGAATCAGAACAGTTGTGGGCACCTGCGAAACAGTAGTAAAGACTCGATCAGATATGGTTGCGGTTAACCGCAACAAAATTTTAAAAAACGGCTGCGTATTTTCTAAGCTAGCTGTGTTTGTAATGTGAAGCGTATTGACTTTACGTCATCATTAAAAACAAAAAACCTTTGTTTACCACCTGATATCTAAACGATGGTTTAATATAACCTCACTTCATGACTGGCCAATGTGTTTTCTTGGGGGGGGGTCTTACCTTCTCTGCCGCGACCTCTCGTGTGTTGTCATCCATCCATTCATTTTCCTTCAGCATCTCTTTGAAAGCACGCTTCAGATATTTGATCATTCGTAGAGTCTGGAAATACAGGTTACAAAACACATGGAGGGTAATTTAAGCGTTATTTCAAGTCCCTTTTGATATATGCAGCGATGTCAAAGAAAGTGATCCGTGAACATGGTTAGACTTTGAGTTCATCATATTCATCGTCTCGCTTTATACCAAAGATGAACATTCCAGTTCAAGACTCTCCTTCTTTTGTAAGAATATAATTGACATAAGAGGAAGTGTGAAAGAGAGAGAGAGAGTGGTCTTTGGGAGAAGAGGGGTTAATGAAAATGAAAGAGCACATTCTGACGTACACACTTATTTGTCTTAACAGGAAATTCTTGAACACGATTGTAACTATATTTTAAAAAACAGCCCGAGGCAATGTAAATGGCTTTTAAATAAACTTTTGAAATGTGCTAACATTACAATTGTATGTGGCGTGATGCGAACATTATTACTATGGAACATACAATAGGGTGTTGACATTAAATAGGGTTTTGACATTGCCCTTGAGTTCAGGTTTAGGAGTGTCTTTGCGTTTAGTTTTCTTGTCTTATATTCCTTTGTTGACAAATAAATTACCCAGGTCGTAATGCTCTCTTTTTACTTCAAGATAAAATTCTTATTTTATACATGTATTATGGGGAATCGGTATATCTTACATTGTTTTTGCTCTCCCCGGCGAAATTCTCCTTCACGTACATCTTTCCGGTGGCGAAATCCATGGCGCCATTGATTCCGTCGACGCAGAGTCGCCACCTTGCATCGTCTGCTCCCACGCCGAACATGACGGCGCGAAACTCGTCGTTTGGAGCCTGGAATCGTTTGCTGAGGTTCATAACTCGAAGCTTAGTGATCCTCCAGATCATGTAATTGGCCAGGATTCTAGGGGTCAAATTCGAATTAAAATGGGTCAATGAATTATTCATGAATGTAACAAAGAAAAACGTTCTATCAACAGATCGTATATATGGATATAAAACACTTAATTCTTCCTCTCCATTGTTGTATCAAGATGAGTTAAAAAGCTTGTATATCCTTAATCATTTAGAAAAATAGACTTTGAATTTCATGTATAATTATAAAACGTCGATTATCCCACCTGCTACTAGATTCCGACATTCTATGTTCTGACATCTTAATGTTTTTACACCTCTATCTTTCAAAACCTTATAATTATTAAGATATGACTTTATTTCGGCAAGCCCATGTTTCCATAAATGTATGTTCTGACAGCCCTAAGTTATTGAAAAGTAGGTTGCCTGAGTAAATGGATGTGGAAACATAGAATTGTCAAGACATACATGTAGGTGGTCGAAACAAAGAATTTCGTAACATCGTAGGTTGGGAAACAACGTTGCAAAACATAAGGGTGACGAAACAATCAGATTTCTAAACAAAGGGGTCTCGAAACAGAGGGGTGTCGAAACAGAAATATTTTGTAACAGAAGGATATCGAAACAAAGGGGTGTTGAAAAAGAGGGTTGTCGAACAGAGGAATTTCGAAACGAGTGTCGAAA
The DNA here is from genome assembly GCA_030265145.1 of Strongylocentrotus pallidus. NCBI lineage: Eukaryota > Metazoa > Echinodermata > Echinoidea > Camarodonta > Strongylocentrotidae > Strongylocentrotus > Strongylocentrotus pallidus. The sequence goes on from JARBES010000120.1 coordinate 2,746,577, forward strand.
CACAGGGGTGTTGAAAAAGGGGGTGTCGAAACACAGGGATGTTGAAAAAGAGGGTGTCGAAACACAGGGATGTTGAAAAAGGGGGTGTCGAAACACAGGGATGTTGAAAAGGGGGTGTCGAAACACAGGGATGTTGAAAAAGGGGGTGTCGAAACACAGGGATGTTGAAAAAGAGGGGTGTCGAAACACAGGGATGTCGAAACAGACGGGTGTCGAAACAGAAATATGTTGTAACAGACGGATATCGAAACAAAGGGGTGTTGAAACAGAGAATGTCGAACAGAGGAATGTCGAAACGGGTGTCGAAACACAGGGATATCGAAAAAGAGGGGTGACGAAACTGACGAAACAGAGGGGTGTCGAAGCAGAGGCATGTTGAAACAGAGGGATGTCGGGGCAGATGGTTGTCGAAAGATGGTGATGTCGAAAGAAAGGGATTGTCGAATGAGAGGAGTGACGAAAGAAAGAGATGAATATCAAAATATCTGCGTTGTGAAACAGAGAGGTGGCGGATGTCATATCAAAACGTAGTTGCGTCGGAATACAGGGTTGTTAAATTTGAACATAGGGGGTGTCGAAAAGAAATGACGTCACAACTTATAGAGGAGCTCCCTCCCTAATAGATAATTCCATTCTTACCGTAACGGTGTCCTTTGGACGAGTGCTAGAACGTCAGCGACGAACTCTGGCTCTTTATTGTTGATAAATTCATCGTCAGCTAATGGTTTGCTCACGTTGGGTAAAACGATGTCAAAGAATCTTCTCCAATCCATCTAGGTTAAAGGAAATCTTTGATATGTTAACTCCAGATATGTTTTAATTTCATATAACGCAAGAATTTTGACCAAATAAAATGATACATTGATTTAAAAGTAAGATTTGTTGACAGAAACGAAGGCAAAATTTAGTACATTAAAAACGATTTGTTTACATGAAGAAGGAAAGGCTGAATTTAAATGAGATTAAATTAAACAAGCTAAGGTAAAGGCTATGCTTGTAAATTGTTTTAAAGAGATGATGCGGTAAGACTTACGAAAAGGCAAACTTAATTCGAGAATAAAGAGACCAATAAATATTAAATACAAATTCGATTAGTATTCTTCGGTAATCATCATTTGGAAAACCCGAGCATTTACAATCTTCCCCTATAAAGCTTTTAGACTATCAAAATTCCGAATGAAAAAACGTCATTATTATGGTTATTTTTCCTTCCCTCCCAGATACGTGTCTACGGTTATGACTGAAGTTCATACCTGTGGGTAGTCTTGCATCAAGCCGGTAAGGGTTGTAGGATTATATAGAGCATCACTGTCTCTCCTGTCTGAGGGAGGTACAGTTAACTGTTGATAAAAATAGAAGAAAAAAACTCACAGACAATCGAAATTATAGACACAACGTAGTTCAAAACAATTGACTGGGAACTATTTGTTACACACACTAAAAAAACGTATTGCAGACCTGTACCCTATAGGTGGCTGCTATTGTAGCAGCGATCTGCACCCCAAATGTACCCCTATTTCTTAGTGTGCATGCTGATGTAATATTGCGGTTTAGATGGTAAGGATTTGTACTTCATTGACGAATTTATATTGAACATTCATCTACACAGTACAATAAAAACAACAACACCAGTAACAGAAAGAAATAGACAGCTTAACATATCGTGCAGTCACAATAGTATAGAAGGCGTATCAAAATGACACAGAATGATTAAGATAATTAAAGTTAACTTTTACCAATTTTGTAATAGTGTGGACAATTTTAAATTGTTTTGTTGACAATGCATCTACACTGTATGTCCAAATTTTGTTGTTGTTGTTGTTCATAAAAAAAACAATTATAATATTAATTTCTTCAGAATTGACTTATTCGTTCTTACAGCACATACTCTACAAGAAGGGCAATGAGGGAAAGCGCGTCTAGGATGAGGAAGAGAAGGCCAAAGTTTACCCCCGATACTATTCGGTAAATATGATTGATGATCTCCCTTGCTCTAGTACATTTTCAGCCTTACACCCCCCCCCCCCCCCCTCTCTCTCTCTCTCTCTCTCTGTATATATATATACATATCTCTCTTTCTGTCTCTCTCACTCTCAGTCTCTCTTGTAATACGGATGGACGGCCTACACCGATCAGTTACGGACAAATATGATATCACAATCTTACATTGGCAAGTTCTATCTCGAAATTGAATGCATCCCACATGTCTGTCTGGGCTGCTTGTGCGTCTGCTCCGAGTAACGTGGCTATCGTCACCATGAGCTTCAGATAGGCATCTTGAAC
>JARBES010000120.1:3420648-3436678 GCA_030265145.1 Strongylocentrotus pallidus
CCCCCCCCCCCCCCCCCCCCCCCCCCCCCCCCCCCCCCCCCCCCCCCCCCCCCCCCCCCCCCCCCCCCCCCCTACATCCGCCTTTTCCTGAAATAAGAAGTTAATGCGGATATTCCATTCCATAAACACTCACTGTATAGCAACTCCGTTGGTTAATTACATATTTTATTTTCAAAATGCTTTCAAAATGTCACGCTTTGAACTACAGAAAATTAGGTCTTGACTCTTGACAAGACCTTTTCCTTTCTATTCATATTGGATAGGCAGCGTTAAATATCATTTACTTTGGGCGACCTTCCACTTTCGGGGAAGGAGACTCGGTCCTCTCAGTCCTTTCTAATTATGTTATAACAACGGCTCAAATTTCTTTCTTTTTTATTTTACAGTCAAATTATTCTGCGAGAAAGCATATCAATAGTACAAATTTTCATTGTAGACGACCACATAATATAAATATTGTGTCACATTGTTTTGTAGAACTTTAACTCATTATTTATATATACAAATAATGCTCATTTCAATGATTTGTTTAAATAATTATTTATGGGTAGGGAGACCGCTTACAAAACTTCCTGTGGATATATATGCCCCGTAGTCTACCCGGAATCGCCGCATCTCTTTGCAGTAATATTTCACTCATCTTTCCTCAGTTTGGAAAGATGATAGTGTATTAGCCTATAGTAAAGGCAGGGTATGACAGGAGTTCCCCTTTTCTTTTAAGGCAATTTTGATAATTGAAAACAAAGACTTGCAATCAGAAAACATAGGGGAGGAGAGTTACTATGAAAATTCAGCCATTTACGTGTTCAGGAAACACTTTCTAGGTCCCCTGTATATAATACAATATAACTTAAAACGTAGCTGGATAATGGCTTGACGATATTTATAATTACGCCAATGTACCAAGCGTATCAATATCAACGAAAGTTGAAGGGTTAAACAAAAAATAAAATACCATCCCGCCACTTGCCAAAATTAAAAGACTTTGCATGTCACTGTGAAGCAAATTTGTATCATAGCGACCCCCCCCCCTTTATATGGTATATATACCTTATTTACGTTTTCTAATTTGGAACTTTGCATTGAGGACTTTTTTGGCCGCACAGGTAATTAATCAAAGTCTGACCTCAATGTTCACACCTTCTCTCCTCGCTCATGGCGATAGTCAGTGTTGATTTACTTTACCAAGTAGATAAATATTCCGATTTTGGGGGAATGCACCTCTTCGTCTAAACATGCTATTAATGTATACATTTTAGGGGAAGCAGCAGCGCCGAGCTCTCTCAATTTCTAACCGAGAAAATGAATTCCTTTTCCAGTTTAGTTAGGAACTATTAATGGTAGTCAAATAATTGAATTTTGATTATTTTCTCGCAAATTTTCTAGTGGTAAGGGCAACTGGATTCGCATCTATTGTAATATATAAAGCCCAATATAAAAGTTGGAAGCCATTCCTATGTAAGACTGGAAAGGCGGTCTTTATTTGATTTATTTATTTATTTCTGTTTAAATTTCTTTCTTTTTTTGCATTTTTACAAATATATAACATACAAACCATTGCATATTTTACACATTTCAAAAGAATATAATGTCGAATAAAGTAAGGCTGGCTGTAACTAATCGAGAAAAAAAATCAAACAGGAGGGTTATCAAGATGAGCAAAGCTTGATAACATGACTACCCTCAATTATGATCATGATTGAACATAAATATCCATAATTTACAGCTGTATACTAGTGTTATTACAATATTACACACGATGAATAAGTAATAGCCTATCATATCGAAATCATATAACTGTACTGTCAAATTAACAAAGGAAAGAAGGTGAAACAATATGGCCCACCGTCCTACCCACCCTGGCGACGTAAATCAGTGTCAAAAAAGTGAATTTGTCGCTGAAATACATGGATCACCATTGCCTCAATAAATATATAATTATATATAAATAATGTTGTCGATTTTATGTGGTTGCTCAACATACAATTAATTAAATTAAGAAATTAGGGGGAGGGTGTGCTAATAATAGACTATATCATAAATGTTGTAGAGAGAGGTAGTATGTACTTTTTTTTTAATTCTTTACGTTCGTAATGTGAGTAATTGGCAAACGAGTAACGGTACTGTTGAGCAACTTACTTCTACTAAGTTAGTACTATATTGACGAATGAGAGTTTAACTGGAAAAGGATTCAATATACTTTACTGACACTGTACCAGGTAATGCATATTGAAAAGGCCAAGCAATATGATCAGTGCATATAGCTTAGTAACTAATGAATACATAAACATCACATGAAAATAGCTTCATAAGATAAGGAAATGAGAAAGATAGTTTCTGCTGTGCATAATTTCCTAAATAAACTGACAAGTCATTTATTTTTGCTCCTTTCAGGGAAATTTCATTTCTGAATATTTTACTTCAGCATTTTGTATGAAGTATAATGATTTGTTTGATTATTTGGAGATCCAGTTTTCTCATTAAATATGAAATTACATGTTAATGTGTGAGTAGTGTATTAAGTTTCATGTGCTCAAACATACCCTATCCTCTCTCAATTGCCGTTTTTCTGTATGTATTTATCACATATGACATAAGATAACTATCACATTCTTACCCCATCTTTCTCTCGTAGCTCTTACCGCACCCCCTCCAACTCTCTTCCTCTCTGTCTCTCTGCCTCTCTATGTCTCTCTTTCTCTCTCTCTCTCTTTCTCTCTCTCACGCTCTCTCTCTCTCTCTCTCTCTCTCACGCTATATCTCTCTTTCTCTCCCGGTCATTGTCAATCTCCCCACATATTGTCTATTCTCTAATTGTTCCTTGTCTCCCTGCTTTATGAAGGAAAATGCTAAGTAGAAAATATCAGTGATCATACCTCAATTTGCTCTAATTTTCATATGGTATATATCAAAAGAACAGTTCAGTGATGATAATACATTTTCATTGAATTCTCTTCATCTTGTTGTAATATGTTATTTTCTTACTCATTATTCTCTTTTATTATCCTAGATTTGATTAATATCTGTTAATATTATTGAGTTGTTAGAGTTGAATGGAAGAACACACTTTTGTATCTTTCTATTAAAAAAAGTTAAAGAAAAATTCAATCATTCTCATATCAATATAAATAGTTTGGCTACGTTCACAAGGAAAACAAGACACTTTTATTTTGCTTCAACAGACACGCTCTCTCATTTCCAACTATCTATAATTGATGGCATTTGTTTGTCTTTCTTCATCTCGTCTTTCTTTTCACTTACCACACCACTTGCCCTTTGGGCATTTTTCTCTCCATCTTTCTCAGTCTCTCAGTATGTCTTTGTTTATGACCCGATCTCTCTTTTTCTCTCTCTCTCCCTTCTTTTCCCCTTGCATTAAAGGTCCAAGTAGAGGTAAATAATGTTACATTAGTGACAATAGAAAATATTGAAATCAGACATGTCGTCTATAATTGATATTACTATTCACTCTATTCAACCTGTCCTGTCACATCACCAGATTGAGGAGCTAACGCACCGGTACACAGATCTGGGTTCTGCTACATCCTCTCATTACGCGAGAGGTCTCTGCTCTATGCCAAATCTTCGATCACTGTATCTGTTCGATGTGAAGCTGAGTGACGAGTTCTACTCGACGATGGCCTCTGAGGCATCAAAATCACACGTAAACCAAACATGATTTCTATTCAAAACGATATTTGTTTTTTCCAAATCATTTTGCATTGTTCAAATTCCACATATGAGATAACTTTTTTTCATAATAAAATAAAGAAATTACACATTTTCATTAGTTGCGAGTAATTTCATATCAATATTATAAATAGTTAGGCTATGCTGACAAGAAAAAATACCTGTTAATAGAATAAAATTTGGTGTCATAATGATATAAAAGCATATCAAAGCGTGTTTTAACAGCGCTTATTCTACAAATAGTTGTTCGCATTTTATATTGAAAATGTAATTTTGCCAATAGCCGCAGGAAATCAATTCTACATGTGCATGGTAAAGAGACGGATATAACGCTTTTATTTTGCTTCAAAAAACACTTTCTCTCGAACTAGCTATAATTGATGGCACTTGCTTGTCTTTCTTCATCTCGTCTTTCTTTTCCCTTACCACATAACTTGCCTTTTGGTCCTTTTTGCTCTCCATCTCTCTCTATCTCTCAAGATGTCTCTGTCTATGGCCCGGTCTCTCTCTCTCTCTCTCTCCCTCTCTCTTCCGTCTCTTTACCTTGTTTTACAAGTCCAAGTATAGGATAATGATGTTACATTAATGACAATGGAAAATATTAAAATTAGACATGTCGTCTATACACTATAATACTATTCACTCTATTCAACCTGTCCTGTCACATCACCAGATTGAGGAGCTAACGCTCTGGGGCGCAGATCTGGGTTCTCATGCATCCTCTCATTACGCCAGAGGTCTCTGCTCCATGCCAAATCTTCGATCACTGAGGCTGGACGATGTTAAGCTGAGTGATGACTTTTACCCGACGATGACCTCTGAGGCATCAAAATCAAAGGTATACCAAACATGATTTCTATTCAAAACGATTTCAGTTTTGCAAATAATTTTGCATTGTTCAAATTCAAAAGATGAGATAACTGTTTTTTTTCATATTTAAAAAAAAAAAAATCATTTTTTCATGAGTTACGAGGACTCTCATATCAATAATATAAATCGTTTGGCTATGCTGACAAGGAAAAAAAAGACCTGTAAATAAAATGAACTTTGGTGTCATAATGATATACAAGCATATCAAAGTGTGTTTTAAAAGCAAGTATTCTACCAATAGTATTTCGCATTCTATATTGAACAATTATTTAAATTTGTCAATAGTCGCAGGAAATTAATTATACATCTGCATGATAAAAAGACGAATATAAAACTTGTATTTGCTTCAGCAGAAACGGTATCACTTTCCGACTAGTTATAATTGATGGCATTTGTTTGTCTTTCTTTATCTCGTCTTTCTTTTCACTTGCCACACCACTTGCCCTTTGGGCCTTTTTCTCTCCATCTTTCTGTCTCTCAGTATGTCTCTGACTATGACCCGGTCTCTCTCTTCCCCCCTTTCTCTCTCTCTCTCTCTCTCTCTCCCTCTTTCTCTCTCTAACCCTTCTATTTCCCTTGCTTGAAAAGTCCAAGTAGAGGTTGATGATGTAACATTCATGACAATAGAAAAAAATAAATCAAACATGTCGTCCATACTTGAAGATACTATTCACTCTATTCAACATGTCCTGTCACATCACCAGATTGAGGAGCTAACGCACTGTGACGCAGATCTGGGTTCTGCTGCATCCTCTCATTACGCGAGAGGTCTCTGCTCTATGCCAAATCTTCGATCACTGGATCTGAACAGCGTGAAGCTGAGTGATGAGTTTTACTCGACGATGGCCTCTGAGGCATCAAAACCAAAGGTATACCAAACATAATTTCTATTCAAAATGATTTTAGTATCGCAAATAATTTTGCATTGTTCAAATTCCACAAAAAATTAATGAGATAACTGTTTTTCCATAAAAAATAAAAAAAATACACATTTTCATGAGTTACGAAGACTCTCATATCAATAATATAAATTGTTTGGCTATGCTGACAAGTAAAAAAAGGCCTGTAAATAAAATGAACTTCGGTGTCATAATGATATAAAAGCATATCAACGTGTGTTTTAAAAGCAAGTATTCTACCAATATTATTTCGCATTATATATTGGACAATTATTCAAATGTTGTCAATAGTCGCAGGAAATTAATTATACATGTGCATGGTCTTTCTTTTCACTTACCACACCACTTGCCCTTTTTGGGTCATTTTCTCTCCATCTCCCTCTGTCTCTCAGTATGTCTCTGTCTATGACCCCCCCCCTTCTCTCTCTCTCTCCCTTCTCTTTTCCCTTGCTTGTAAAGTCCAAGTAGAGGTTGGTGATGTAACATTCATGACAATAGAACAAATTCAAATCAAACATGTCCTGTCACATCACCAGATTGAGGAGCTAACGCACTGTGACGCAGATCTGGGTTTTCGCGCATCCTCTCATTACGCGAGAGGTCTCTGCTCCATTCCAAATCTTCGATCACTGAAGCTGGACAGTGTGAAGCTGAGTGATGAGTTCTACTCGACGATTGCCTCTGAGGCATCAAGATCAAGGGTATGCTAAACATGATTTATATTCAAAACGATTTTAGTTTTGCAAATAATTTTTCATTGTTCAAATTCCACATATGATATAACTGTTTTTGTAATATTACAAATTAGAAATTACACAATTATCATGAGTTACGAGGACTCTCATATTAATAATATAGATAGTTTGGTTGAGCTCACAAGGAGAAAAATACCTGTAAATAGATTGAACTTGGGTTTCATAATTATATAAACGCATATCAGAGTGTGTTTTAAAAGCACGTATTCTATAAATACTATTTCTTATTCTATATTGAACAATTATTTAAATTTTGTCAATACTCGCAGGAAATTAATTCTACATGTGCATGGTAAAAAGAAGGATATACTATTTTATTTTGTTTCATTGAACAGACATGGTCTCGTTTTCCAACTATCTATAAATTGATGGCATTTGTTTGTCTTTCTTTATCTTTTCTTTCTTTTCACTTACCAGACCACTTGCCATTTAATCAAATCTACAATCAACACTAGTATTTTTATACACATCATTCCAATCGAGAGACTCTCTCTGTATCTCCGTATGTCTCTGTCTAAGCCCCCGGTCTCTCTCTCTCTCCCTTCTCTTTTCCCTTGCTTGAAAAGTCCAAGTAGAGGTTGATGATGTAACATTCATGACAATAGAAAAAATGCAAATCAAACATGTCGTCCATGCTTGGTGATAATATTCACTCTATTCAACATGTCCTGTCACATCACCAGATTGAGAAGCTAACGCACCGGTACGCAGATCTGGGTTCTGCTGCATCCTCTCATTACGCGAGAGGTCTCTGCTCTATGCCAAATCTTCGATCACTGGATCTGTACGATGTGAAGCTGAGTGATGAGTTCTACTCGACGATGGCCTCTGAGGCATCAAAATCAAAGGTATACCAAACATGATTTCTATACAAAATGATATATATTTTTTCCAAATATTTGTTTGCATTGTTCAAACTCCACATATGAGAAAACTGTTTGTTAATATTTATTTTTTTAAATACACGTGTTCATGAGTTACGAGGACTCTCATATCAATATTATCAATAGTTTTTGTTATGCTGACAAGGAAAAAAAGGCCTGTGAAAAGATTGAACTTTGGTGTCATAATTAATTAAAAGCATATTATAGCGTGTTTTAAAAGCACGTATACTACAGATTATATTTCACATTCTATATTGAATTTTCTTTTGAATTTTGTCATTAGTCGCAGGAAATTAATTCTACATGTGCATGGTAATGAAGGGATATAACGCTTTTATTTTGCTCCAACAGACACTGCTCTCTTTTCCAACTATTTATAATTGATGGCAATTGTTTTTCTTTTTTCGTCTCGTCTTTCTTTGCTCTAACCACACCCATTTTCCTCGGATTTTTATCTATATATCTCTCTGTCTCTGTTTCTTTCCAGGTCTATCTCTCTCTCCCTTCTCCTTTCCTTGTTTTAAAAGTCCAAGTAGAGGTTCATAATGTTACATTAATGACGGTAAGAATATTTTAATTGGACATGTCGTCTATACTTTAAATAATATTCACTCCATTTAACCTGTCTTGTCACATCACCAGATTGAGGAGCTAAAGCACCGTGTCGCAGATCTGGGTTCTGCTGCATCCTCTCATTACGCGAGAGGTCTCTGCTCCATGCCAAATCTTCAATCACTGGATCTGAACTATGTGAAGCTGAGTGATGAGTTCTACTCAACGATGGCCTCTGAGGCATCAAAATCAAAGGTATACCAAGCATGATTTAAATTGGAAACGATTAGTTTCGAAAAAGTATTACATTTTGTAAACTCAACATATATGGTAGCTAAATTGTTCACACTTTAAACCAAAAAAAGGAAATAAATCATGTGAATACAAAATTATTTAAAGAAATTATTTATGTGTTGTCTAAAGTCTTTATGATATTTATATTGGGTAATGTAAAAATGTTAGACTCTAATAGGCCTACTATGAATAACCAAACATAATACATCGGTGTTTATTTCTTCGATTAATAGATACAGGTAAATCATATATACAAATTCATTAACAATTTTGTTTTGTTTTAATCCGTATGTATTCCTCAACTTATAGTTTGTAGCAATAGACACACAATTCCTGTTACCATGAATATTTGGATTATAATGTTCTTTTCATTAACAACGCATTAATAACCGATTAATTTGATAACCTAATGATATTTATGGATTTTATCCGTAGTCCACATTACCAAGTTATCAACAACTATTGTCTATTTTTGTTCTCACAATTTTCTTGTAAAATATACCTGATATCAACAATTTGGCATGCTCAATGTCAACTCGCGCGCATAACCAGTGACGGATGTATCACATATCTGAAGCAGTATGTATTCATGCGAGTGTCCTCGTGTATCTAGGGAATTTAGGAGAATTAATAAAATGGTTAATTATCCACTTTGAAGGAAACGGATGAGATAAACCTACTGAAAACAGAGGGGAACAAGTATATTAGATATACTCTCTTGAAGATATCATTTTGATTTAATGTCATCTCACCGATACAATACCTTTAGTACTTATATTGAAATACATCATGCCATGCACATTGAAAAGCTGTTTTGTTTATTATAACATGTTGATTCATTTGAATTATAGCATAAATAGAGACGAAATAATCAGACTTAGTGAATGATAAAGTTACTAAGATACAAATTCATCCGATATTAGCTGTGATTTAAAAATGTGTTTATGTTAGCGTGGATTTAACTTTGGTTTGAACTGATAAACTGTCTTTGCACAGCTCCAGACGCTAAGTATGTGGGATGTTTCCATAACTCGGTATCAACTACACTCCATTCTCTCGCTACCACGCCTCCAGTCACTCCGATTGGATGATATCAGACTAGTTGGCATGTACGATCATGGAGAGACACTGGTATGTAACTATTCCAACTAGTCATAATCCTCCTTTTTCTCGAAGCTCAAAAGGGAGGGGTTCAGAAAAACTAGACAGACTAAATATGAATGATAAAGGTATTGCCGAAAGAACGATGTATTTTGTCTTAAAATCAAGTTAAAACGTCATATACTACGGGCTCTTTAATAAATCTAATGATAGTTTTATGTATCGAAAATGTATACATGCACGGTTAGAATATTCTTAATTTGGAATGACATTTATCCATGCATATTTTCCTAAAGCTCGTTAAATATAATTTAATGAATGATTGCCGTTTGCTATTTCTTAAAGAGATTTTTGTTGCTAATGTTTTCATCATAAAAATGTGTAACTTTCAATAATGTAAAATCATGTGATATTTCTTTTTAAAGTCTGGGTGACCGAATATCGCAATAAAAAAGATAATCATAAGTAATACAATCCCGTCATCTTTCACTGAAAAAGGAGGATTATAACCCTCGTTATTAAGTTGGTTATTTGGTCTTGTTGGTTGAAACGGACAAAAGTAAGAAACATTTCAAGAAGGTTTCAGAGAAAACCTGTATTGGTTATGACATTCAGGGGTAATCCTCTATTAAATTGTTTTGTATCCAAAATACCGCAAACATCTTTTCTAGAGTCTTATGATAGAAAAAAAAATTTTTTTTAAGGGACCTAGGCAATATACTTTAATAATGGAACATAATCTGCTGTATCAATAAAATGGAAAACAGAGAGGTGTTGTTTATATTTAGGAAGGAGAAATCGGATTATAGTTCATCCGGAACGGCATCGAATACATGATTGTAATGTCAATGGAAGATTCTCTATATATTATTTATAATCTCGGCATCCAAAAGTTCAAAGATTATATATTCACTGTCACATTTTCCGAAATACGCGTTTGTATATTTCGTCATACTTTAAACCGATGAAAAGCCTTTAAGTTGTATTATTGTATATTTGTTGACTATTTACCAAGCATGATATGAAAATCAAAAGTACTATATTAAAACAATATTGAGTCAGCTTATCTAATATAATTGCTTACATTAGCGTTGGTTTCAATTCAAATCATATGTAGTGAGTATTTATGCATCGCTGTTACATGTAGACTCGTCAAATAACCTCTGAGTCAGTAGATGAGCTATCTGTGGATGGGAAGCATGTGACCAGTCTGTGGAACAGTGGACTTAATACATCATGTCCCCGAGTGAAAACTCTCAAGCTGGGCTGGTCGAACAAGGAGAATGTCTCATCAGATACCGTCATAATAGCCTGCCGTCCATTCCATCATCTAACTCACCTTCACATCGAGGGATATCCGTTGGTGACATTGGCTACTACACTGAATGAACCCGTGTCATTCTGCAAGGCGGTGATATCATCATGTCCCCGACTCACCAAGCTGTCCATGAGCAACATTGACCTGTTCAACAAGAAGGCAGTTGAGATCATCAAACTCATGAAGACTCATGCACACCTGAAAAGCATAGAGTAAGTAGCGGAAAGCAGTTAAAATTCCATAATATGAAACATTTGATATAATTGTTTTATTGGAAAATATGCATTTAAATACTTAATCCAAAGGTTTTTTTTCTCTTATAGTGATGTATTTTAGATAGTGAGCACAGTGACAACATTTTCAGAGACAACATTTAAGGGAACCAAAGCCTTCATACTAAGTTACGTTTATTGTAAAGTTTACAAGATTTGAATAGAATCAGTGAAAAATTTAAGCAAATCGGGCAAGGAATAAGGAAGTTAAAGCTTTTTTAAATAACTTGTCACCGGAGAGCGATATTTAAGTTCATGACATCATTTATGGACAACTCTCCATGCCCTCTGACCATGGAATTTCACAATTATTTCATTTTCTTCGTATTCATTCATGTTCAGGATCCGACTTCATAAACTGAGAAGTAGAATATCATTTTGCATAAAAGTAACTTAGTATGACTGTTTTTGTGCCCTTTAAAGAAATGAAAATGAATATTTTCATCTCAATATCGTTGTAAATAACCAATTTGTATAAATCCAGTGTTTAATGTTATGTGTTTAAAGTCAATGAAAAAGATGAACAGGTTTTTGAGTCAATATGAGGATTAATGTTTGCAAAATGTGCAGTAAAGCTTTTATTTATTTATACCGTGACCAATATCATTTAAATTCGAAACTTAATTTTCTGTTATTCATCATGATTTTCATAGACTTGCTGTATCCTACATATACAGTTATGATACTATGGTTTGCAGTCATGCAATATAAATGCAGAGCAAAATTATGCAAGGTCCGATGTGCATTACATTTTCATTTATTCTCACATCATAGAGCATACATCTCTGATGGCTTTTTAAGAGAGTATCGTACGTCAGGTTAATAGTCCAGAAGATCATGCATTGTGCCCCCGGCCCGAAATTTACTGTTTTATTACTATAGGTTGGAGAGGTGTAGTACCGACACGGATTTGGATCCACTGATTTCTGAGGTAAACAGTGAAGGCAAGCTGACTGTCACCGTGAAGCATGGTGGGGTAAGATATAACAATAGATTACATGCCTATCATTCGATTCTTTCTGTCATTCCATCGATTCAAAGTAGGCTATTTTTATTATCCATTTTTATCTCCGCCCTGTCGGTACCCAGTAATAAACAATACACATGATTTAAGCAGTATTTAATGTGTTTATTCTGGCCTGATTAAGATGATCACGTCTAGCAAAAGATTTGTACTTGATATGTGTAATGATATCCTGAAACTGAAATATAACAAACATAGAGGAAAAGACTTTTTACAACTATATGAACATTTTCAGTGAATAAATACTTTCCCTTCATGTACATGATGTATTTAAAGGCAAAAACGCTCATTGTACTTCGCCCTCTTTTTTAAAAGCGATGTGACGTTTATTATATGATGAAAGAACGAAATATTTCCCTTATCTAATCTTTAGCTCTACTTAAAGGAATGTGTCAATTGATCATGTAGCATGCATCTCAGCAAAATAAACTCGACTTAAGAACCGTGGCGAAAAGTTTTTTTTTTTAAAAACATGCTTTTTACAATATAGCAATATCCATGAGTTTGAATATACGAGTGTATATTACAAAGAAATTTTTACGAATCACACTGCTTTTTTCAGAACATGTTTAAGATGTATATGTTATTTGTGGCCTGCTTTTTTTCCCCTCTCAATTAAACTGCCTGTTTATTCTTAATTCTGTAATAAAAACAACAACAAATACAATTTCATAATGAAATGATGTCATTAAGATGGGTGATAGGTACGGAGTGTAGGACTATACGTGTCTCCTCTTCCTATGCCTGTTATATATTTCAAATCTTCCCTGCCTGAAATGTAATGCTTGTAGTACCTCTTTGAACAAACTTTTTTATCAATATCAAATTGCTTGCAAATAGTGGTAAAATTCAAACCTAATTTTGGTTTTACTAAACGATATCCTAGCATTTGACAAAAATTTCTCTCTTCTTTGAATGCAGACACGTAAATGAATCCACCGCCTTTTGATTGGAATTTAAATGTAAAAAAAGTGGTTCTATATTAATGATTGTGAACTATTTACTCGTTAGATATCCGACCTACATGATTTTTGATCTCTGGGAAATCATTTTCAACTTTTAATTTCTTTTAAGAATGTCCCTAATTATTTCATGAATAATAGCTGTCAAAAGGTAGAGCTGTCAATAGCTGTCAAAAGACATATACAACTTGACTTGATATTATATATGTACTCCTCCTAATACTATCATGAATGTAACTTTTTCTCCCTCTCCTATCCTCAATGTCCCTTCTCTTTCTATGTTATTTAACAACAAATCTTGCTTCCTTCCTGACCAAATTTGTCAGCATCGCTTCATATTGTTATTTGTATTTGCGAGAGGACGTCATTCAAGCTTATGCTTTATAAGACGACCCCTTTTCAGTATATGCCATGTCATCATCATACATCTGAATTCATAATATAGTAAATGTTGATGTATATACATGGAATGAATATACATCACATGAAATCAAAGCAAAACCATCATTATATACAATTTATTTCTAGTATTCTTATTTTTCAATAGTTTGGGAGGTTGTGAAGATAACGCTCAGATACTATGTGGTTTGGCCGTCAAGCAAAAACGTATCAACGTCAGAAGATGACCCTCATCAGAACACGTGATGGCAGCAGACTACTGCGGTTTTCAAAATGAAACTTGTCGAGTGTGGCGGTAACCAGGCTACCTGAATAACTAATAATAATAATTGAAGGATATCTTAAGTTAAAATGCATGGAATATAGATCTCCTGTCTCGATACTTTTAGATGGAAGCAAGTTTTGTGTAGGAATCAAAATACAAAACGATAGATTTACAGAAATTAAATCCGGACAGAGGAGTAGGAGGATTAAATGCAACACACAATTAATATCTATTTATTTACTGATATAAAATGTATTTCAAAAGATTATGAAAAGATTACTGGGTCCGTAGTTTGCTCCTTGAATCTTATTGCGTTGTATAGAAAACAAGATGCCTTCCCCCTATTTTGTCTTGATTGACTAATCTCTTGCATTCGTTTCAGTATTTCTTTTTACCTTATCATCGTAAAGATTCGACTCAAATGGCTGAGGGCAGCAAATGACTTGTCTTTTGTTCAGATTTCATTTTATGACATTTGTTCTGAGTAGAAGTACATGGACTTAGTATAACATGATACCATCAGTTTACATATATTAAAACCAGAAACTTATTTCAATCACATTTGAAGCTTCAAGATAAGCAAAGGTTTGACGGCTTATGGACCCTTGCCAGTTTACATAATCATATAAAGGGGCTTCCTGGTTATGCGCATAAGATAACCATAAGTTGGGTTATAATGTTAAGCCAATCTATTGCAATATAACCTAGGGCCTACAATATACAGGCTACAACCAACAAGCTATGCTTTTACCTTTGGCTTCTTCACTTCCTCTTTTTCTAATTTGACTTAAGTCCTTATAGTTTCCAAGTAACTAAAAATAAATACAAGTTATTTAATATATTATATGACCTTATTTGTATCCAACAAGAAATTGTATTGTTACTATCATTACATTTCTGGTAAATAAAACAATGTGGAACGTGAAATGTGTAATATGAAATGAACCGAACTGAATTTGAACAAATCTGAACTCTCTATTGATTGTTTATTGACAATTCCAACCGGTTTCTGTGTACTCAATAAACATTATATCATTTTTTTGTTGTGCTCTTCAGTCAAATGGAAAAAGAACATCCATACACATTGTATTTAAGTATTTTTGTCAATACATCATTTCCCAGAATGGATACATCTAACTAGTCATGATCCTAACTTTGAATATAATTGAGAATATAATCTAGTCTAGTTAGTGACATGCATGCAACAATTATTGATGTGGTAACAAATGAAGTATTAGTCATCTTAATCTCGTTGTGATATTCTTATGAATTGTGATCAGATCGTGTATACATACATGTACTATTTATACTCTGTTTGTGACATGTATGTAAAAGTCGTCGTATAATATGATAAATTAGTAACCTTATCTTGTTTGAATACTCTTGTATCCAACTAATCATGATAATGTATTGTATGTAATAAAAGCAAATTTGTGACACGCATGCAACTGTAATTGTTCTATTTAAAGAGAGTCTACCTTATTTCGTTTTATTATTCTTATATTCAACTAATCATTGTCATATTTTCTGGCATTTCGTGTTAAACTCGTTTATGCAGTAAGAGAGAGGAATTAGTCATTTCGACCTCGTTTTAATAATATTCTTATATTAAACTAATCAAGATCGAATGGCATATGAATACAAACTAGACTTCTTTGAAACATGCATCCCACAGTCGTTGTATATAAGACAGAGAGTAATACAGAGAGGAGTAAGACAGGGGTAGTAAGACAAAGATAAATCTCCATTAAAAGGTTTGGAAAATGGTTTGGAAAATAGCGTTTGATGGAACACATATCTCGATTTACATGAATATTGTCGTACATTGTATATATTTAGTAGCATTAGAATGCTTTCTATTTCCCATCACAATGATGCAATGTAAGTCATGCTTATGTTATTTCTATGATCAGTAGATCTGAGTAGGATATAGACCCATGTGATATCTTATAAATTGTCAAAGGTTAATCCTTATCTACAATCACAATTTCTTTCAAGTGATATATTTCAAACATCCGATGCTCCTGTACAGTGTTTTTACTATTGTATATCTTATAAATGTATACTCTATTGTAATGTATGTCTATAATTATTGTAATGATCGTTTCCATTGATGCCTGTGATGTAATTATTTTTGTCAGTTGATGTGCATTACACCTGAACAATGGAAAGTGAAGTGGAGTCTTACAATGTGCGTTACTTAGTGAGATGTGTATTCTCGTTGTTCGAGCAGTATTGAAAACATTGCTCTTCTTACATGCTCTTCGATTGCCTTGAGAAATTCTGAAATCATCTGAAAGCCGGGTAATTTCTTTTTGATATGTTTACCATTTTCATGGATTTGCAGGACTGCTACAACGTGTTATTAATATACCAAATGTATTGAATATGTAAACATATATAAATATATATATATATATAGGTATAATTTTCTCAGAAAGGGAATCATTTTGCATTCATTCATTCAAGTCTTCCTACACACGTGTTTTTACATCTAAATTTATTTTGCGAACATATCTGAGAGTGTACATAATTGCATGGTAATAAAGTGGAAACAAAGAATATGTATGACTATAGCTTAAACAGTAGGACTTGCAGAATATGGAATTTATTGTAAGAATAACAAATGTTTTCTACTATCTCATCAGTAGTTGTAGAGACTACAATTTCGTGTATTTATCTAAGCAGTAAGACTGTCATTTGTTTTAAATGATTGATTTATCAAGTGATAAGCCACTTATTTGG
>JARBES010000120.1:3457934-3469652 GCA_030265145.1 Strongylocentrotus pallidus
CCCAGTATGGAGCCTTGAGGGACCCCATACTGGGCTGTCGAGTATTGGGAATTATAATTATTAAATGAAGTATAGTTGCGTCGATCAAGTAAGTAGCTCTGAAACCATTCCAATGCTGCTCCCCTGATACCATAATGGGATAATTTATATAAAAGTATGTTATGGTCTGTGAGGTCGACGGCTTTTGACAAGTCTAAATAGTAACCTTTGATTGAAGGAAATTAATTGTATTATATGATCCGTTTTACTCTCTTTTCTCTGTACACCATGGGAGTGTTTCACAAAGACTAAAATTGATTTTAAGTTGGACTTAACAATGACAGGTTTTTCATGCCACTAGTTCCTCTAACCATTCCTGGCATTGGTTTCTCAAGGGACGTACAAATCGTGGTCATAAATCTACAGAATTTACCTTTGTTGATTATTGAAGGAAAAAATATTATGTAAAGATCATAATTGAGAGACCAATGGTGAGAGTAACCGGTGGCATGAATGGCCTGCCATGGTGAAGTCCAACTTAAATTCGATCTTAGTCTTTGTGAAACATCCCGTCCATGTCATTCTTCTACAACAAATACGCAGGTTTACTCATTCTGTGTCTTACTTTCTATCTGCCTAAAAGAGAGCCCACCATAGTCTAAGTATATATCGATGACATACCATCATGATGTATACTGAACATAAGCAATATTTCAATTAAAGATGTTTATAAATGTATTACTTATTATTCACTTTATTCAACCTGTTAACGCACTACCTCTCGGATCTAAAAGCGTGTTTAAAAGCACTTATCCTTTAAATAGTATTCCGCATGCTTTTAGAAATCATTTATTGTCGTGAGTCAAAAGCACGCTCATAATCAATATGGTCTGACAAGGCTAAAAAAGGATCATAAATCATGAAGATAGACTGGACTTTAGTGTCATAAAGATATATTCATATAAAAGTGTGTTTTACGAGTTCGCAAACACTAAAAAAATAGCTCGCATTTTTGTCAATAGTCTCAAGAAATCAATTTATATGTTCATTGTAAATACACAGATATAACATTTGTATTCTGCTTGATCTCTCTTTTCCCACTATCTATAGTTCATAATATTTGCTTGTCCTTTTTTTCAATCACGGATGACATTATCAATAATTATTTACAACAAGCAAATCACCACATGTTTAAATAAATCAATTTAAACATTTACATTTACTTGAGAAAAAAATATTTATCGCATTATTCTTTTAGAAAATATGTAAATTGTGTGAATAGTCTCAGAAAAGTAAGTCTACATGTGTATGGTAAAAAGACGGGTATAACACTTCTATTGTACTTGAAAAAACGCTGTCTCTTTTTGAAATATCTATTATTAAACATAATTGTTTGTTTTTCTGCATCTCGTCTTTCGTTGCTCCTACCACACTCATTTCTTTTATGATATATTTTTGTATTTCTCTTTCTGTCTCTGTATCTGCCCCCCCTCTCTCTCTCTCTTTCTCCTGATTTAGTAGAGGTTGATAATGTTACATTAATGACCGTAAGAATATTTTAATCAGACATGTGGTCTATACTTGATAAAGCTATTCACTCTATTCAACCTGTCCTGTCACATCACCAGATTGAGAAGCTAGCGCACCTTGGCGCAGATCTTGGTTCTGTTGCATCCTCTCATTACGCGAGAGGTCTCTGCTCCATGCCTAATCTTCGATCACTGAATCTGTACAGTATGGAGTTAAGTGATGAGTTCTACTCGACGATGGCCTCTGAGGCATCAAAATCAAAGGTATACCAAACATGATTTCTATTCAAAACTAATTATGTTTTTCTCAAATAAATTTGCATTGTCAAATTCCACATATGAGATAGAGAAGAAAATAAGTTAAACATTTTCATGAGTTACGAGGACTCTCATATCAATAATATAAATAGTTTGGCGATGCTGAAAAGGGAAAAAGAGACCTGTAAATAGAATGAACTTTAGTGTCGTAATGATATCAAACTGTGCTTTAAAAGCACGTATTCTACAAATAGTATTTCCCATTCTATATTGAAAAAAATATTTAAATTTGTTCAATAGTCGCAGGAAATTAATTCTACATGTGCATGGTTAAAAGACGGATTGCACTTTTATTTTGCTTCAAAAGACACGGTCTCCCTTTCCAACTATCTATAATTGATGGCATTTTTTGTCTTTCTTCATCTCGTCTTGGTTTTCACTTACCACGTCACTTGGCCCTTTGGGCTTTTTTCTCTCTATCTATTTATGTCTCTCAGTATGTCTATGTATATGACCCGGTCTCTCTCTCGCTCTCTCTCTCTCTCTCTCTTTTTTGTTCTCTCTCTCTCTCTTTCTCACTCTCTTTCCCTCTCTCTCCCTGATGTTACATTAATACTTACAATAGAAAATATTAAATTTAGACATGTGGTCTATACTTGATAATACTATTCACTCTGTTCAACCTGTCCTGTCACATCACCAGATTGAGAAGCTATATCACCTGAAAGCAGATCTTGGTTCTCATGCATCCTCTCATTACGCGAGAGGTCTCTGCTCCATGCCAAATCTTCAATCACTGTTTCTGTTCGGTGTGAAGCTGAGTGATGAGTTCTACTCGACCATGGCCTCTGATGCATCTAAATCAAAGGTATATCAAACACGATTTAAATTGGAAACGGTTAACTTCGAAAAGTATTGCATTCTTCAAACTCAACATAATTATAGGGTAGATAAAGTTTGCACATTTAAAAACAAACACAAAAATAAAAAAATCATGAGTTACGAGCGCGCTCATATTAAAAATAAAAAATAGTTTGGCCATGCTGACAAGAAAATAAATCATGTGAATAATTCTTTAAAGAAATTATTCATGTGTTGTCAAAAGTCTTTAAAATTAGATTTATATTGGATAATGTAAACATGTTAGACTCTAATAGGCCTACTATGATTAACCAAACATAATACCTTGGTGTTTATTTCTTCGATTAATAGATAAAGGTAAATAATTAACAAAAATAATAAAATGAAAAATATTCCTTAATTATTCCTCAACTTACAGTTTGTCGCAGTAGAAACACAATTCCTGTTACCATATTTGGATTATAACGTTCTCGTCATTTACAACGCATTAATAACCGATTAATGTGATAATTTGATGATATTTACTGATTGTATCCGTAGTCAACATGACCAAGTTATCAACAACTATTGTCTAAGACTGCTCTCACAATTTTCTTGTAAAATATACCTGATATCAACAATTTGGCATGCACAATATCAACTCGCGTGACTGTCCAGTGACGGATGTATCACACATCTGAAGCAATATGTATTCATGCGAGTGTCCTCTTGTATCTAGTGAATTTAGAAGAATTAATAAAATGGTTAATTATCCACTTTGAAGGAAACGGATGAGATAAGCCTACTGAAAACAAAAAGGGGACAAAGTATAACAAACTCTCTTAAAAATATCGTTTTGATGTAATGTCATCCCACCGTTACTACAATACCGTAAGTACCTCTATTGAAATATATCATACCATGCGCATTGAAATGCTTTTTTGTTTATTATAACATGTTGATTTATTTGAACTATAGCAAAAATAGAGACGAAATAATCAGACTAAGTGAACGATAAAGTTACTAAGATACAAATTCATCCGATATTAGCTGTGATTTAAAAAGGTTTGTATGTTAGCATCGTGGATTTCACTTTGGTTTGAACTGATAAACTGTCTTTGCACAGATCCAGACGCTGAGTATGAAGTATGTTTCCATAACTCCATGTCGACTACACTCCATTCTCTTGCTACCACGCCTCCAGTTACTCAGCTTGAGGAATATCAGACCAGTTGACATGGACGATGGAGAGACACTGGTATGTTTCTTTACTATTCCTAGATTGAAGTCAAAATCCTCCTTTTGTTTCAAGCTCAAAAGGGAGGGGTTTAGAAAAACTTGACTAACTAAAGTATATTGTATGAATGATAAAGGTATTGCCGAAAGAATAATGTATTTCGTCTTGAAATCAAGTTAAAAACGTCATACTAAGGGCTCTTAATTAAATATATGGATAGTTTTATATATCAAACATTTTTACACGCAAGGTTATAATTTTTTTAATTTGTGATGAAATTAAACCATGCATATTTTCTTAAAGCTCGTTATATATCATTTAATGAATGACTGCCGTTTGCTATTTCCTATAGAAATTCTTGTTGGTTATGCTTTCATCATAAAAATGTGTAACTTTCAAAAATGTGAAAACATTTGATTTTTTTTTTAGTCGGGGTGAACGAATATCGCAATAAAAAAAATTATAATGAGTACGACAATCCCGTCATCTTCCACTGAAAAAGGAGGATTAAAACATTCGTAATTAAGTTGGTTATTTGGTCTTGTTGGTTGAAAAGTACAAAAGTAAGAAACATTTCAAGAAGGTTTCAGAGAAAACCTGTATTGGCAATGCGGTCATGATGTGTTATGTCATATTGGGGTAATCCTCTGATTGTTTTGTATTAAAAATACCGCAAATACCTTTTTCACAGTATTGTGGTAGACAACCTTTTTTTATAAAGGTAGGGCACTACACGTTTAGGCCTAATGGAACATAATCTGCTGGATCACTAAAATGGAAAACAGAGAGGTTATTCTATTATTTGGGGGAAAAGTAGGTTATTAGTTCATCTTGATCTGCATCGAATATGCCTATAATGTCAATGGAAGATTTTCTAAATCATTTATAATCTCGGTATCCAAAAGTTCACAAATGTTGTATTATTTGTCCGATTTTCCACAAAACTACGTGTTTGTTTATTTGTTCTTATATACCTTAAACTGATGAAAACCCTTCAAGTTGTATTATTATATATTTGTGGAATATTTACCAAGCACGATATGAACAGTAAAAGAATTGTATTAAAACAGTAATGAGTCAGTTTATCTAATATAATTTCTTACATAAGCGTTGGTGTCCATTCAAATCATATGTAGTGAGCCTTTATGCATCGCTGTTTCATGTAGAATCGTCAAATAGCATCTGAGTCAGTATATGTGCTATCCGTGGATGGTAAGCACGTGACCAGTCTGTGGAACATTGGACTTCATACTTCATGTCCCCGAGTGAAAACTCTCAAGCTGGAATGGTGGGGCCTGGAGAATGTCTCATCAGACATCGTCACAATGGCCTGCTCTCCATTCCATCATCTAACTCACCTCCTCATCCAGGGAGACCTGGTGCCGTATTCATCGCCTACTACACTGAATGACCCCGTGTCATTCTGCAAGGCGGTGATAACATCATGTCCCCTACTCACCAAGCTGTCCATTACCCGAATTGACCTGTACAACGAGAAGGCAGCTGAGATCATCAAACTCATGAAGACTCATGCACACCTGACAAGCATAGAGTAAGTAGCGGAAAACAGTTACAATTTTGTAATATGAAACATTTGATATTGTCTTATTGGAAAATATGCATTTAAATACTTAATTCAAATCGGTTTTTTCTCTTATAATGATGTATGTTAGATAATGAGCACAATGATAATATTTTCAGAGACAACATTAACTCATAGCCTGCAATAAGGCTGCATTATAAGAAATGAAGACACATTTTTTTTATCTCGATATCGTTGGAAATAACCAATTTGCATAAATCCAGTGTCTAATACAATGTTTTGAAAGTCAAAAAAAAATTGTGAACAAGTCTTTGAGTCAATACTAGGATTGAAGGTAATACAAAGTTTTGGGAAATTTTGAAACTCGGGTGGATAGTGATTCTTTACAATTTTGACATATTTGGATGCCCCTGTGGATGTATTATAAGCACTAGAAAATTTATCCCCTAAAACACTTCTGCTTTCGAGAAAAATTAAATATCAACATTTACCGGTGCTCCCCGTAAATTTTGATGAATTTCAAATAGCGCCACAGGCCATACAATGGTAGCTGCGACTATGAAAATCTCAGAATATGTAGTTGTTATATATAATTTCCAAATGGGAATAGCTAATCGGTCGAGTTTAATCAATAAAAATTGTTTTATAGCTCAATTAATATCTTGACCTTGAGAGGGAGCTATACAACATAAAGAGTTTATTATCTACAATTTTCATAACTTTAGACTCGATTTCAACCGCGACAACGATCACTGAATATTGTAGGATCGCAAATGCTTCATTTGAACCAAATTCATGACCCTATACCAAAACTTTGTATTACCTTTAATGTTTGCAAAATGTGTAGTAAAGCTTTTTATTTATTTATACCAATATTATTTTCTTCAAGATAAATTTCAATTCAATATTTTATTTATTTTATTCATCATGATTTTCACAAACTTGTTGTATCCTACATACACAGTTATGATACCATGGTTTGTAGTCATGCAATATAAATGCAGAGCAACATTATGCAAGATCCGATGTGCATTAAATTTGCATCTATTCTCACATCATATAGCATACATCTTTGATGGCTTTTTAAGAGAGTATCGTACGTCAAGTTAGTCCAGTAGATCATGTATTGTGCCCCCGAAATGTACTGTTTTATTACTATAGGTTGGATAGGTGTGGTACCAATACGGATCTGGATCCACTGATTTCTGAGGTAAACAGTGAAGGCAAGCTGACTGCCACTTTTCAAGAGCATGGTGGGGTGAGATATAACAATAGATTACATGCCCATCCTTCGATTGATTCTTTTCTCTCTTTCTGGCATTCCATCGATTCAAAGTAGGCAATTTTTATACCATCCATATTTAACTCCGCCCTATCGGTAACCAGTAATAAGCAATACACATGATTTAAGCAGTCTTTAATGTGTTTATTCTGGCTTGATTAAGATGATCACGTCTAGCAATAGGTTTGTTCTTGTTCTGTGTAATGATATCCGGAAACTGAATAACAAGCATAGAGAACAAGACTCTTCACAACTATATGAACATTTTTAGTGAAAAAGTACTTTTCCTTCATGTTCCTGATGTACACTGTTGGTCATAATGGTGGAATATTTTTGTTTTACCCCGATTTAGGAAAATATTTTAACAATGATTTATTCCCACTAGATCTAGATAATAGTATACATTCTCAGATTTTATTGAAAAATTATTTGTGAGTGTTTGTTTTGCGTGACTGCTAACGCATGTGTATGCTACTATGCTAATCTACTAGGGGACCTACGTCCTTAAGTCATAACTGACAGTAATGAGGAATAATGCCTCATGAAAGGGCACTAATAAAGCATATCGACACGGTTTTGATCCTGGGGGCTCACAGTAACAAGGCCATTGCTTAGCCACTGAATCATGACTGTACGCAGTGGGGGCTAGGGTACGTCACCGCCCCTACAAATACAAACAAATGCGTACAGTCATGATTCAGTGGCTAAGCAATGGCCTCGTAACTGTGAGGCCCCAGAATAATAATCGTGTCGATCAACTATATTAGTGCCCTTTTGTGAGGCATTAATCCTCATTACTGTCAGTTATGACTTAAGGACGTAGGTACCCTAGTTGATTAGTATAGTAGCACACACATGCTTTAGCAGTCACGCAAAACAAACACTCGCAAATTATTATTCAATACAATCTAAGAATGTATACTATTATCTAGATCTATTAGGAATAAATCATTATCAAAATCATCCCATAAATTTGGGTTAAAAAAATTATTCCACCATTATGACCAACAGTGTATGAGGCTAAAACGTTCATTCTCTTTTTTTAAAGCGATATGATGTTAATTTCTGATGGAAGGACGGAATATTTCCTTTATCTTATCTATAGTTCTACTTTAATAAGGAAATTGTCAAAGGATCATGTAGCATGCATCTCAGCAAAACAACTCTACTTTAGAACCGTGGCGAGAAGTAGAAAGATAAAACATTGCAATATCCATGACTTTGAATATAAGAGATTACATTGGAAGGAAATTCCAACGAATTACACTGCTTTATCTTAGCAAACATAAAGTACACTTATAGGACTGTAGCGAAAAGTAGATACATTATAAAACGTGCTTCTTAAAATATAGCAATATCCATGAGTTTGAATATACGAGTGTTTATTGGAAAGAAATACTTACGAATTACACTGCTTTTTTTACAACATGTTTAAGATGACATGATGATGATTGACAGTTGAGAGTGAGTTTGTGGCCTGCATTTTTTTCAATCAAACTGTCTGTATATTCTTAATTCTGTAATAAAAACAACAACAAATACAATTTCATGACGAAATTATGTCATTAAAATAAGTGATAGGTACGGAGAGTATGCATACATTTTCAATTCAAGTCTTTATTTCCATTAAAAAACGAACAAATATATACATCTGATATAGTACAGACAGTTCAAAGTAAACAAATAATGAACATTATTAAAGTTAATTTAAACAAACTGTGAAAATGAGTAGCAGGAAAAAGGAGCACCTGTCGAAAGCTTGTTTTAGCTTGTTTATTCAAGCGTCCAAATGAATGTGTACATGACCATCTTCTTCCTGTGCCTGCTACCTTGTTCATGATGATCTTCCCTGCATGAAATGTAATGTTAATAGTAGGCCTTTTTAAACAAAATGATTTATCAATATAAAATTGCTTACAATTAGTAGTCAAATTCAAATTTACTCAATTATATCCACCGTTTTGCATCAATTTCTCTCTTATTTGATAGTAGACACGTGAATGAATTTATCGCCTCACTGATTGGAATTTAAAGCTAAATGAAAATAACAATCTTCTATATAAATGCTTGTGAAGTATTTACTCCTTGGATATCTGACCGTGGATTTCAATCTGAGGAAGCTTATTTTAAACTTATTTCAAGATTATTGTTAACTTATAATTTATTTCAAGAATTTCAAGAATCAATACTATTATGAATTTACTTTTCACTCCCTCCCCGATTTTCTCTGTCCCTTCTCTTTTTTGTCTTTTTGTTCAAACCATCGCTTCATATTGTATGTATTATTATTTTTATTTCGAGAGGACATCACTTCAAGCTTATGCTTATAAGACGACCCCTTTTCTGTATATGCCATGTTATCAGCATACATCTAAATTCATAGCAAATGTAAATATGTTGATTTATATGGAATAAATATACATCATATGAAATCAAATCAAACTATGATTATTTAATTAGATAATATAGAAATTACCTCTCCCAGATTCAACTACAAAAATGCATTGCTTATTTGAAAGGTCCTTATTTTTTAGAAAATCATAATTAAACATATATTATTCTGGTATTTTTATGTTTCCATAATCATAGGAGTGGTAGGTAGAAAGATAACGCTCAAGTTATATATGTGGTGTGGCGTCAAGCAACGCCGTAACCACGTTGGAAAATGACCGTCATCTGACCACGTGATGGCAGCACACTACTAAGGACTTCAAAATGAAACTTGTCGAGTGTGGCGGTAACCTGGGAGTTCCAACTCCCTGTAAATACCCGAAAAACTAATTATACTTATTTAATGATATATAAAGTTAAAATTCATGGAATATAGTATCATAAACATATTACTGCTTATGCTCAGTCTCCATACTTTTAATTAATAACTTTATAATTATGTTGACGCATATGGAGAAGGTCGTTTTTTTCGGGGCAAATTTATAATTCTTGGCAGCCTCTTCGAAAGTACTTTGACCTAAGCAAAGCATGTTTAATTACTGCAAGCACTAAGTATACCATCAGTTTACATATATTAAAACCAGAAACTTATTTCAATCACACTTGAAGCTTTAGGATATAGGCAAAGTTTGACGGCTTATGAATCCTTACCAGTTTACATAATCTTATAAAGGGGGTTCCTTGTGATAGTTGGGTTATGATGTTAAAACAATCCATGCAATACAACCAAGATGCTATGATAAACAGGCTACAACCAACAAGCTATGATTTTACCTCAGACTTCTTCATTGCATCTGTTCTAAGTTTACTTAAAGCAAGACTGCAATACCTGTAGCTACTTGCGCCCTCTATACTTATAGAAAACAATGCCTAAGCGGTACCCGTTGGTCCCCTATGACCCCCTTTTTCTTATGTTAATTGAAAGCTGATTTGATGGGATAACCACCTGTCTATGACCATGCAAGGAGGTCTAATCCCTCCTGGCCAAACTAGTGCAGATAAGCGTTACATCCTCAATTAACAAGTAAATGCAAACAAATAAAAGTGATTTTATATATTATATGAACTTATTTGTATCAAAAAAGAAATTGTATTGTTACTGTCATTTTATTTCTGGTATATAAAACTGACAATGTGGAACGTCAAATGTGAAATATGAAATGAATAGAACAGAAGCGATTTGAATTTGAAAAAAATCTAACTCTCTTTTTTATTGTTTAATAACAATTACAACCAGTTTTTGTGTACTAATTTTGGCTAATTCTGATAATGATAACAAGTTCATCGGGACTCTGATCCGTAAGGATCTGTTGATATATCCTTCATCTCGGTAATACATGTATTCTGTAAGAATTTCCGGTATACCACCCTGAGGATTTATTTTATGAACTACGGGTAACGTCATTTGTATCGACTTTTTCCTGTTTAACCGATAATTCATCTATTATCAAGAAAGATTGTTGAATATACCGTGTGTAAAATGTTTTTGCTCGATCTAGAAAAGCCTTAGAATTATTTTTGTCCTATCCGATAATTTCTTGCTTTTGAAATAAAGGATTGAACATATTTTCCCCTAAATTTAATCGTTATAGTCAAGAAGTGAACATTCTCATTTCTTGATAAGATGTACACAACCATGATGATATGATTATGTTTGTAGATATATCATAATCATTATATCATATATTTGTTGTTTAGTTTTGCTCTTCAGTCAAATGGAAAAGGAACATCCATACACATTGGATTTAAGTATTTTTGTCAGTAAATCATTTCCCAGAATGGATACATCTAACTAGTCATGATCCTAACTTTGAATATAATTGAGAATATAATATAGTCTAGTTAGTGACATGCATGCAACAATTATTGATGTGGTACACATGAAGTATTATTCATCTTGATCTCGTTGTGATACTCTTATATCAAAATTGTGATCAGATCGTGTATACATACATGTACTATTTATAGTCTGTTTGTGACATGTATGTAAAAGTCGTCGTATAATATGAGAGAAATTAGTAAACTTATCTTGTTTGAATACTCTTGTATCCAATTAATCATGATAATATATTGTATGTAATAAAAGCAAATTTGTGACACGCATGCAACTGCAATTGCTCTATTCAAAGAGAGTCTACCTTATTTCGTTTTATTATTCTTATATTCGTCTAATCATGGTCACATTTCTGGCATTTCATGTCAAACTCATCTATGCAGGAATTAGTCATTTCGATCTCGTTTTAAAAGAGAGAAGAATTAGTCTTTTCGATCTCGTTTTAATAATATTCTTGTATTAAAGTAATCAAGATCGAATGGCATATGACTACAATCTAGACTTCTTTGAAACTTGCATCCCACAGTCGTTGTATGTAAGACAAAGAGTAATACAGAGAGGAGTAAGACAGGGGTAGTAAGACAAAGATAAATCTCCATTAAATGGTTTGGAAAATTGCGTTTGATGGAACACACATCTCGATTTACAAGATTATTGTCGTACATTTTATATATTTAGTAGCATTAGAATGCCATCTATTTCCCATCACAATGATGCAATGTAAGTCATGTTTATGTTATTTCTATGATCAGTAGATCTGAATAG
>JARBES010000120.1:3994671-4004891 GCA_030265145.1 Strongylocentrotus pallidus
GGTTTAGTTAATGAGCAAGTCCAAGCTAACCGGTCCACATACATGTACATGTATAAACCCAACACAACTAATATTCTGGTTTAAAGTCCTTTAACCGCTTGGATTGGGCACAGTATCAAGTAACATGTTGCTTTCAAAGTGAATCCATGTTTATAATTCCACACAAAAGGGACACACATGGCCAAATACAGTGGAACCTCCTTATAACGAGTTCTGATATAACAAGGTTATAACAAGGTGACTTTGCTAGTTCCAGCTCTTTATCTTCTTTAGATTTTTTACCCGACATAACAAGATTCCTGATACAAGGAAATTCCAATGGTCCCAAAGACCGTGTTACAACAAGGTTCCACTGTACCTTGGACTTACTTGCCTGAACGTGGGAAATCATTAAGTTCAACTTACTAGGAGTATTTGTTCCCGACGGGGTGTCCTTCTCTGCTGCAACACCAGGTTCAGATCTGACTTTTATGTCAGTTTTAAGAGGCCGAAGATTTGCAGCATCACTTGAAGAACTAGTCTGGGGTTGATGATCCTCCGCAGTGGCAGATGAATTAATAGCAGTAACTGCTATTATTACCGCATCAATTACCTCTATAAGTTCTGTGGTGGTTGTTCCTGCCTTGACAGATGGTGATCCCTTCCTGTCAGCATGAACCTCGGTTTCACATGGTACAGAATCATCGCATGAAGGAGCCGAGCCTTTGGCAGGAACAGGATCCTCAACTTCACCCAGAACTGCCTCGTCATTTCCGGAAATTTCTTTCTCCAATGGAGGATTTCCACTGCTTGTCATCAAACCTTCATCCACTGAACCTTGATCCGCTACACCTGCAACCGAGCTTGAGAACTCTGCACCAGATGCAGGTGTATTTGCTTTAGATGCAATGAAACTGTCAAGGGATGTGTTGACACTGTTCTCTGTAACGGCATTGTCTTTGAGTGGACACTCAACTGGATCACATGTAGTCGCATCTATGAAGAGGTCATCCTCATATGTTGAACCCTCATGAACCATAGTCTGCTTGACTGGGTCCAACTTTTCTTTGGAAGCATCATGCTCTGCTTCGTCAAGTTCATCTGATGTTAGATCTTCTGCAGCATTGAGGCATGTGTCTACATCACAGTATGAATTGATCTCATCTGAAGCTTGAAAGTTATCATGTTTGACATCGTCTTCTGATGAGTCTACTGCAGAATCACCTGGGGAAGCAGAGGTTTCTTCTGGAGCATCTTGTTCTTGGGGAGGACATTTCATCAGATCACAAGCTTCCATGTCTATGACAAGTTCATCAGATGTTGAATCCTCATGAACCACAGCCAACTTGGCAGAGTCCAACTTTTCTTCGGAAGCATCACTTCTGAACGCAGTGGTATCAATTTCGGCAGGAACATTCCCTGCGAGAGAACACTCTGTCTGTTCACATGTTATCTCGTCGCTACAGAGTCCATCTGATGTCGAGTCTCTAAGTTCATTATTCTCCTGTGAAGAGTCTACTCCTGCTACTACAGCATCATTTTCTAAAGCATCCTTTGCGTGAAGTGGACTTTCTACCTCACCACATGCATTCACATTTATGACAGGTACTGAATCCCCATCCTCTGCAGTCTGCTCTACTTCGTCAAGTTCATCTGATTTAAGATCTTCTCTAGCATTGAGGCTTGTGTCTGCATCACAATATGATTTGAGCTCATCTGAAGTTTGAGAGTAATCATGTTTGACATCGTCTTCTGATGAGTCTATTGCAGGATCACCTGGGGAAGCAGAGGTATCTTCTGGAGCATCTTGTTCTTGGGGAGCACATTTCATTAGATCACAAGCTTCCATGTCTATGACAAGTTCATCTGATGATGAATCATTACAATCAACACTCCACCCTGGTGGGTCCAGACTTGCATCTTCACTATCCCTTAGGGAAGCGCTGGTATTTTCTGAAACATTTTGGTCTTGGAGAGGTTGCTCCATCTGATCACATGGTTCCATGTCTATGACAAGTTCATCTGATGATGAGTCGTTACGTCCTACATTCTGCTTTGATGTGACGAGACGTCTCTCTGATAACTTGTGGTCATCACAATCATTGGATATGGTCGAGACAATTTCACAGATCGGGTCCAATTCAGTATCATCACAGATCATGTCCAATTCGATGTCATCACAGTCTAGTTCCATGTCTGCATCAGGTGTTGTGTTCATATCAACAGGATCATTGGACTTTTCCTCTGAACTATCTGCTCCACCCTGGCTCTCTGAAAGACTGTCTCTGACTGGTGGAGTATGCAGAAGTGTAACATTTTCCAATGCAATGGGCGAGACTTGGTTAACAGATGTCGCTGGGGCATCGATTTGGAGACTCTTAGGACCACACTTTTCAGATTCCTTCTTTGAAAGGTCAGGGGTCCCGTTCATAATATCCTTGGAACTGGGAGTGCTTGGTGCTACTGTGGACATGAGTATCACTTCATCGGTTTCACTACAATAGTCTAAGTCAACCACTTTAGGTGAATCCTTTTTCTTTGTTGCCTTTGAAGATGTAGGGTTAGTTGGGCTGCTTGCAGAGGGTTTACAAGCACCAGCTGATATTCCCTTTCTCACTGGCATATGGCAACAGACCGACTGATCCTTCAATATTTCGTTCCCAGGAGATTCCTTCCTTGTTTTCTTGGCCGGCAATGAGGAAACCACTATCTCCTCATCATGACTTAAATCAAGCTCTGAGACTTCACTAATTTCTGCATTTTTAACAACCTGTGGAGAAGGGCTTTCAAGTTTGCTTAAAGAGTGGGTACTTACTGAGGAATCCTCTGGACTTGCAGTCATATTAGGCTCAGTTTCCTCTGTATCACTGCAACTGACCACTATCTCATCATCATCTCTTAAATCAAGCTCCGAGACTTTACTCGTTAATGCATTTTTCACAACCTTTGAAGAAGGGCTTTCAAGTTTGCTTAAAGAGTGGGTAATTACTGAGGAATCCTCTGGACTTGCAGTCATATTAGGCTCAGTGTCCTCTGTATCACTGCAACTGACCACTATCTCATCATCATCTCCTAAATTAAGCTCTGAGACTTCACTCGTTTCTGCATTTTTCACAACCTTTGGAGAAGGGCTTGCAGGTTTACTTGAAGAGTCGAAACTTACTGAGGAATCCTCTGGACTTGCAGTCACATTAGGCTCAGTTTCCTCTGTATCACTGCAACTGACTTCATCTACCACCATGTATGGTGAGCAGATGTCATAATAAGGAGAGTCTATGTTCTCATACAAATCTTGGAACTCCCTGGCTGGCTTTTCACCAATTTCCTTCTCCTTCTCCTCCTCCTCCTCCTCCTCCTCCTCCCCACAACTGCTTTTAGTTCTCGTCATTAATTCCTCAGAAATCTTGTCAACTTCTACTGGGGTCACCTCCGAATCCGCTCCAGTCCTCTTGACATCTTCTGTACTTCTCTCTGGTTCCAAAGGCCCTTTGTTGGCTTCACAGTTTTCCACTAAATCAGCAGGACTTTTCTCAGCTTCTTCCATCAACTCCAATAATACTGCAGGAGTCTCTTCAAATTCTTCCTCGCTTTCCATCATATTGTCCGAAGCGTTCTCATATTTTTCTTTGTTTACTGTTAAATCAGTAACAGATTTCTCATGTTCTTCCATGTCTTCTACCTCACCAGCGGAATTCTGTTCTACTTCTGTCATGGTTTCCGTCACTTCTTCAGGAGACTTCTCCTCGTCTTCCATGTCTTCTAACTCGCCAGCAGAAGTCTGTTCTACTTCTTTCATGGTTTCCGTCACTTCTTCAGGAGACTTCTCCTTGTCTTCTGTGATTTCCATCACATCTCCTGATATTTTCTCATTTTCTTTACTTTCTGCTGAAGAAGTCTCCTCAATCCCTTCCACGTCTCCTGACAAATCTGCTGGAACCTTCTCAAGATCAACAGAAGAACTCACTTCACATATGTCATCCTCAAATATACTCTCTGTATTTCCTCTGTTGGGGCCCTCATTGCTTGCCAGAGTGTCTTGAGATGAAGAAGGTGTTGATTCTCCATCTGGTGACGCTGGCCTCTCCATGAACGGTATATCCTTGGTGGACTTCTCAGCTGAGGAAGCAATTGAACTCCATAACTTGTTTGATTCCTGATCTTGTAAGGATGAACCATCAATGAAGGGTATCTCTTTGAGCGATGTCTCTGTTGGCGATGATATTGAACTCCATACCTTATTCGATGTCTCCACGGAGGAGGCAATCGAACTCCAGATGGATTTCTCCGCTGCCTTTGGCACACTGGACAAGTTTACAGACACATTTGCATTAATATCAGTCTTGTCATCTATACACGGTGGGTTGCTGTCTTTGTTTTCCTTATGTCGACGGGTGGGATTCATCTTGCTAGAAACAGTGACCTCTCTCCGGTCAGAGTAAGAAGACAGATTAATCTTTATCAAATTGACAGACAGTTCCCTTTTGAATAGAAAGTTGCTACTGTAAGGATTCCAGATTTTGTCATCTGAAATAACAGGGTCACATCTTTTTCCAACTTCTTTGACAGAATTCATTTCTTCACTGTTCTTTCCTTGCAACAAACGTTTTGTTATTCTGATGTCTATTTCACAAGAGTTCTTATCTGGAGAATCTGGAGACGTTGGTCGTCCCTTATGACGATGGTTTAGCGGAGCGCTTATTTCCTCTACTGTGGAAGAAACGACGGATGACTGACTGGTCGATGTAGAACTTACATCACAATTTACTGGTGATACAGGTAGGTTATTCTTATTATTTTGATGCACCTGACTTGAAGACTTAAATGGAATTCTTGTCAGGTTTCTCCGATCTGTCATTCTATTTGCACAATCTGCAAGTGCACTGTGCTGTCTTTTCCTTGAAAGAACTGGAATGGACTTGCTATTTCCCAAGGCATCTGCCATGTCCTTCTTTTTCTTCGTTAGTTTGTGAGTTCTCTTATTTTGATCATCTTGGAAGTCTTCTGCATCTGAAGAATCAGACAGACTGACGTTGGCCTTTCCTTGTGGCAATGAGAAAGCAGAAAAGAGGCCTGTACGCATGGTGGAAGTTCTAGCTGGCATCTTTATTTGTGGTTTTTCTGAACACTCACTAGTTTGTTTGGGCACATTACTAGTCTTTGCCTCATTTATTAAAGGATTTGGTTTCTGAGAAAGAAGCATTTTGATTTTCTTTCCTTTTCTGGATTTATCTTTGCATTTGTTTTTGTGAATGGAGGATGAGGATACCTCTACAACAGGTCGACAATGATTCAGGTTCCTTAAATTCTTCTCAGCTGCTCTATGATGCTCATTAACCCGAGAACCAAAGACCTCTGCAACTTTTCTTCTGGTGGCAGGACCTTTTATTTGTCTTTCACATTTCCTCTCTGCTTCAACTGTCCTATCAATACTAACTGGAGCAGGTGCGGCTACTCTTTGTTGTGTCCTTTCTGGTTCTATCGCTCTTTGGTGGCCACCGTGACTGATTCTGCAACTTGCATCCATTTTCTTTGGTACAGCAGTATTCTTTACTTTGTGGGTGAGTTGATTTTGTTTCAGAAGACACTCCGATTGCCGCAAAGACCTCTGCTTCTCGGAAACTTTCTTGGCAGTGTTTATGCCACCTTGTGTAGCTTGAATTCCACCGCGCTCACGAGAATCTGCTACTTTATCTCTTCTTTCAATGCCCCTTAGAACAGGTTTAACAACAAGAAAATTTTGGGAATCTGCCTCTTTCAGTATTTTCTTTTCAGATCCAGATATAAGTTTCTTTCTCATAGACTTCCGTGTGTCCACTTCTTTCGCTATTCTGGTCATGCTACCCTGCGCTGGTTTGCTTCTGATATACTGATGTGGCTCTGCCTCTTTTCCTTCTCTGTGAATGGAATCTTTTCGAAGTTTTGTGGTACTGCTCTCCTGGGGATTTCCTATTTTATGTTTCATTGTGACATCCCCTGGTGAAGCTCTTGTCCTTTTATGTTCCACAGAGTCTACCACCTTGTCTTTTCTCTTAATACAACCCTGCGCAGGTTCAAGTCTTTGCATCACCTCTGGTTTATTCACCGTATCAACATCACCACCGTCCTTGAAATTCACTCTCATTCGCCCTCTCAACTCCACTGATTCCACTGTCCGATTAAAACATCCTTCCACAGATCTTGCATCACTATGTTGCCTTGTATCTGGCTTTCTGAGTATCCCTCTGATGTGTCTTGTCTTTGCTTTTACCATATCTTGTCTCCTATCCTCCGCTTCTTTCACATGTTCCTGAACATCTCGGTTTTGATGGGCACTTCCGTAAGTACAGTCTAATCGCTTTGACAAAGAACCGGTCTTTACTTTGTGCGCATGGGGCATAGAGGAGCTCAATCCTTTAGTTTGGGATGTGGTCTTCACTTTCTGTGGACTGATGTATGGTTTGGCCTTCACTCGATTCTGCTGTTGATGAAACCACATCCACACTGAGGCTGACATCACTTGCAGCTGAGTTGATATGTGATCTACTTGATGTCTGCTGGGTGTGGGATTGATGTCAAACCAGACCTGGCAATGGAACAAGAAAAGATATCAATCTGTTTAACAAATATCATATAAAAAGTAGATGAAGGTGACTCAATCTCCAGTTATGACAAATATCAGACATGTAAAGGACAATAATACCACTACATTTTGCACCCCTAATAATGTAATGAGTTCACCTTTTACTTCTTGCCTAAGTTTGGTTGGAAACTCATTGAACTGAATTGAATTGAATTGAATTGAATTTATTGATACATTTGTAAGTTTTCATACAACAGAAATTATATTTCCATTGAACAATAAAAATTAATGAAGATCATGTCACAGCAAAATAACAGAAGAATGTTTGAAGTCGAATATTGATGAAAGAATACAATATTGACGTTTTCTGCGTACAACAGAAAACCCAAAATTATGTATCATTTTATAAATATTTTTCTTCAAACAATTGGGGGGGGGGGGGGGGTGAATCTTTGCAGAAGTGTGTCTTAAATGACACCCTCTTTTCACATTATGATACCATTAACATTTTAAGTGAAATTGTGCCATCAAATTTTTGGCAAATTTAGGGCTCCCAACACTTTAGAGGGCTTTAAGACTTACATGTCGTCCTTGTTTTCACGAAGTGACGGTAGTGAGGAAAATCGTAACGCAAAGTGAATGCAATTTTTTTTCACTACCGTCACTTCGTGAAAACAGCGACGATGTATCAGAGTATTACAGAGTATAACAGGTTACACTTCTTTAAAACATTCCTTCCAGCTTTCATTATTACTGGTATGTTTAGTTTTGTTTACTCCCTGTTCCTTTCAGTTCTCAGAAAATGTATGACTCATTTGTCAAAATGACCATCTTGGCATCTTCCCTCATTTTAGATTCTACAGCTTTAAAGGCCAAATAAAACACATTTTTTGTTTCTTGTGCCTCATAAGTTTCCC
Organism: Strongylocentrotus pallidus; assembly: GCA_030265145.1. NCBI lineage: Eukaryota > Metazoa > Echinodermata > Echinoidea > Camarodonta > Strongylocentrotidae > Strongylocentrotus > Strongylocentrotus pallidus. The sequence goes on from JARBES010000120.1 coordinate 4,002,127, forward strand.
TGCTCTCTCCTATTTCCCTCAGTTACTTGATATTTGTGTTGGACATAAAATGTAGAATCAGATCAAATGTAAGCATTGAAGTTACAACATTATTCAATGTGTCACGACATGTCTTGAGCCTGAATTAATGCACATTTGAAAATGAATAATATGAAAACTTCAGTTAAAATTAAATCAACATTCTATCTCTAGAAAACCACCAATTGTTATCAAAATATGGGAATCTCGCTTTTTCATTTTCAAGGAATCTGGACAAGAAATTGATGATCACTTTAATGAGGCTTAAGAACAATTTGTGTACACTACATGATGGTGAATCAAAGGGTTCAGGACAGAAACGTCGATAAAATATTAAACAAATCTATTCAAACATCACTTGTGTCTGAGGGTATAGGGATCGAAAATACAAATCCACTTGTAAATACTTGCCTTCAATCTTTCCATCTGGTCACTATCAAAGTTGGTTTTGGTTGCCATGGTGATTTCTAATTACATGTAGTACTGATCATGTAAAGGATGGAGAAACAATCTGCATGGTAGAAAAAATGAGGGGAAAATTAAAGTAGAGTGAGATGAAGGTAGTAAAGTCAACACCATTTCGAAATGCAATATCATTAAATAATTCATAAAGTGTCCCTTTAAAAAGAGGCAAAAAAAAGGGCAAGATTGAAAGAGGTGGGCAGTAAAAAATAAAATGTCTTTCTTGATTCATTGGCAAAATTGGTATAATTTCATCCTCTCTTCAAAACGATAGAGCAGGGTGTGGTGGGGGAGATGGAAATGTAATATTTAAATTACCCCTCAAAGGCTTTGCCAGGGATTGCGTTTGCTTCACCAGTAAGCTGACCACCTGTTTACAATAGACCACACAATACCAACGTGCTATTGCATCACCAGGAAAATAAAGGTAGTATGGAGGTATTGCAATAATTGCATGAAAGAATGCAATTCTTTTGTGAGCATTTGCTGAGCTGGTGAAAGTTACATACCACTGTCTCTTGTTAGCTCACTAAAATGCAGTGAAAATATACACGGGGCTCAGGGCGAAATAGCCCCCTTACATTTGCATAGAGTTTAATGCAAAACACATTTTAGAATGTTATTTTCATGCAGGCAAGGTTGAAAAGTAGCCCCTGAAAAATAAATATTATTTTTTCCCTAATGATTGCCAGATGATGTCACAAAATGAATGAGATCTGGAGCTTTTTTTTAGGGTGGAGCTTAAGCAGGTCCGAGATTATAATTCTTTTTTTATATAAAACACTATGAAATATATTTAGATGTTTGAATAACCAAATATGAGTCGTATGCAGCCCTGCACTTAAATCAACAGGAATCAACTTATGATTTAATGTTTGGATGTCACCCGACCTTTAACATGATTTATTAACTCATCCGATTGCCTCCTTTCCTAAATCAGCAGATTATATTTCCTATCTTCCAGAACTTTCTTGCCGTTTTCTCACAGCCACATCACACATGCCGACTCTCACTCGTTGAAATCGCGGTAGATCTTAATAGTTCTGCATGTTGATGACATTGTAAGAGGTCCATCCAAACTCCCTGGTCCTACGTTACCAGAACCTGGCCTGCCTAACCATATTGTCGGTGTGATCAGAGGAACCGAGTTTAGTACAACAAACTGCACTGACCGAGCATTCATTCCATGTTGATCATTTTCATGCCGGGAAAAGTGACCGGCGACTAAATAAAAATAGAGTACCAGCAAAGTAAACTTTCGTGTGGATTTAGGAAATTGAAAAGAAATTCCCTACGCAAATACACCTGATTGGTCGTTTTGCGCACACCACTTAATCCGCAACTAAATTGGTCTATTGTCACTGAATTTGCATAATGCATTGAAGCATCTACAATTTGTGGTATATGTATACGTAACATTGTGCATGCAACAGACGAACTCGGCTCACAAAAGGAATTAGGAATTTGTAAGGAACTGTGGAGATAATTGTACTCGAGTTGCATTGAAACGACCTCAGAAGTCGGCCACTATAAGCGCGCGTAGACTTTACAAGTCCATCCCCGCTTTCACACAAGTGAAATATTTGTAAAAGCCGATTAGCTTTGAACTATTAAATCAGCTTTACATACAACATCATTCACACACAGAAAATTCCGGTGCGATCAAAACGATGCATACCATAGATCTCGCATACTGTATAAACATTACGGAACCAGAACAGGTGAATGTTCTCACAAATCTATGCCAAGAAGAAAAAAAGAAACAAATAATTTGAAATATGCTTCCCCTCAAAGAATAAGAAGGACCTGGCATTCTGCGCGTACCAGGGATACACAGATGTACACCCTGGAATGTTTTCTAATTTTTGATGATTCTTCGAAGAATAGAACTTACCGGTAATCAGTATTTCAAATTCGCCCTCTCTACCATTGAAAAGAATCCACCTTGTTCATGTTGGGACATGGGCAAACCTTTTTACATGTTAGCACCGGGGGCAATTTTGGCTGAGATGTGTGCATAAATTTGAATGGCGCGGTACATTATTCACAACCCCTGGTCCCACTGACCTTTGGGTCAGTGGGTTTTCCCAGTCCCTAAAAATAAGTTGAGGCCTATCAGGGAGATCAATATTTTTCGTTTGTTTATCACCAAGGAAAAGAAAAAGCGTTAATAAGATCTGGGAGGGGGGGGGGGGGGGGTGTCGAAGGACCTTAAACCAAAAGACCAGTTATGGTCATGCGATTGCATTGTGAAAGAAACATTGTGAAATCGATCAGAAAAGGTT
>JARBES010000120.1:4051415-4063659 GCA_030265145.1 Strongylocentrotus pallidus
CATGGTACCCTTCCCCCCCCCAAAAAAAAAAAACAACAACAACATAGCAACAACAACACAAACAAATTCAAACACAAACAAATAAAATGAATTTAATCAATTAATCACAATTTTTTTTTTTTTTAATCCAAGAGTGAATTAAATGTTTCACATATCTTATTTTTATCCTCCCTAAACCCTTTGTAGGCCTCTCAAGACAAGGAGAAAGATCCTTGAGGAGAACCTAGACGAGATCCCCAACCGCATCATGCTGTCTGAGTCCAAGTATGTGACCAAGCCCAGGCAGCTATCAGGCCTCATCGCGGACGTCATCCGGGAAGGTCTGGAGGGTCTGGTGCTCAAGGATGTCCAGAGCTTGTATGAGCCGGGCAAACGCCACTGGCTTAAGGTGAAGAAGGACTACCTCAAGGAGGGTTCCATGGCGGACTCTGCTGATCTCCTGGTGCTGGGAGCATTCTACGGCACTGGGACCAAAGGTGAGAGGGCGCCCTCTATGGGCAATCTCATAGCCCTTGGGCGTGTTCCACAAAGATCTTTTTAGTTGAACTTATCTTTACGTTGGACTTAACAATTATGGAAAGCTGTTAGCATCTTGAAAATATTTTGTAAAAGTTATTTTAAAAAGCATAAAATGTTGATTCAAATCATTCATATTTTCTATTATCAAGGAGATTTCTTGTTCTTGATGTGGAATTTATAAAAAGTTTAAAATACTTGAAACGCTTTTGAATATATTTTATTTTAAGGCTACAAATGGCTCTCCATAATTTGTAAGTCCAACTTAGAATTAAGTTCGACTTGGGATCTTTGTGACACACTCCCCTTGTTCACTTGTGATAAGGTGAAACATCTGTAGAAAACGCGGTGTGAGAAATGATCAGGAGGCATTCGCGGAGTGCCCGTCACATTTCTGTATCTTTTAGTACATATTAGGCATTTAGAATTACTCCATTTTGTGGAGTCGTGATAGATTTGATTACGTTTAACGGTTTGTTGAATTCATTCTTGTCTTGGCTCTTATCCTGAGTGGATGTAACTAGCCTTGTTGACAATTCTTACTTTCTCCAGTGGTATTAACCGTCCTCTGTCCAATGCCGATTGTTATGTTCATGCCAAAATACAATGAATCAAAAACTACTCTAATCTATAACATCATTTATGAATAGACTACCGGTACAGTACTAATTTCAGTAGCCTTACGACTAATCCAACTACGACTTCTTTCTCTTTTAAAAACCTTAGGTGGCATGATGTCGGTTTTCTTGATGGGTGTGTACGACCCGCACTCTGACTCGTTCCGCACCGTCACCAAGTGTGGCAACGGCCTGGATGATAAGACGATGGAGCAGGTCAACCGAGATCTGGACATGGTCAAGATTAGTAAGGACAGTAGCAAGGTGCCATCATGGTTACGGGTCAATAAGACCCTGGTGCCGGACTTTGTCATCAAAGAGCCCAAGGTAAAAATTAATTGGTAGCAGGGAGTGGCTGATAATTGTTTAAAGCCCGTCTGTACTAGTTTGGCCAGGGGGATTAGACCACCCTGCAAGTTCACTGACAGGTGGTTATCTCATCAAATCAGCTCTCAATTAACATAAGAAAAAGGGGCTCATGGGGGACCAACATGCACTGATTAGGCATTGTTTGCTATATAGAGGGCGCAAGTAGCTATAAGTGGTGCAGTAGGGCTTTAAAGAGTGTGTTCCAGTTGCTTTAAAGGGAAGGTCTCGATTACAACTTGATTTGAGTGGAAGCAGAAAAATTGTGATTTTGAAAATAGAAATGGATGAAAGTCAATACAAAACGAGATCGTTAAATTCAATTTAATTCACAAATCACATTTATTCGGCAAAAGATAAAAAAAATCAAAATGAAATCATTATAAATTGGCAATTTAGAATTGTGTGTGTGTGTGTGTGTATGTCATGGGAGAATGATAGATTCAGTGAGATTTTTAAAATTCAACATTCAACATTAGGGTCATATTTCTGCTGTAAAATATTATTAATAGTACGTACTAGTATTTATTTAAAAAAAATCATAGATGCCTTTCTTTAGATAATCTATCAGAAGAAAGGCAAATCATTTCTATGAAAAACATTGGAGCCACATGTTATTTTAAAATAAAATTTGTATTTTTTACAGAAAGCGCCAGTGTGGGAGATTATCGGAGCAGAGTTCACTCAATCAGAAACTCACACGGCAGGAGGCATCTCCATCAGGTTTCCTAGAGTGACACGTATCCGTGACGATAAAGACTTTGAGACGGCAACTGATCTACCGAGATTGAGGGTAAGTCCAGGACCAAGTCCAAGTCAGTTGATTGATTGAATAAGATCACCATGTCAAAGTTTTTCACAACAAAAGAACCAGTCATGAATTTTCATTTTTGAGGACAGTCAGAGCGTTTGGAGAAAATACCGGAAGGCCCACAGTACCCTGCAATTGCGGTTATAATACTCCTACATTTCCTATGACTACTAGGACCCTCCATCAGGTCACTTTCACCCTATTTCACATATAATATCGCACTTTCTTTCCAAATGAGATTACAGCTAGATTGCACAATATGTGGTGGCCTTCATATGACACAAATTTCGACATCCATTCATTTTATCTTTTAAAATATAAATGATAATACGGTTATTTCTGTAGCGCCGGTATCTGTCAGGTTCTGACGCTCGTGGCTCTTTACACATATTACCCTGGTCGTAGCCGAGCTGCCAAAGTAACTAGCGCTCAAGCATATCAGGTACTCATTTAACACCTGGGTGGAGAGTGGCAAATGTAGATTAACGTCTTGCAAAAGGACACATTAGTGCTGCAACGAGACTTGAACCCTGTACCTTGTGATCTGCAGTCGGGTGACTTATATCCACTAGTCCACATCACCTTTTACAAGTTTATTATTTATTTTACATTAACACAGACACTATTCAAGAAATCTAAGGAGAGTACTGATGTGAGTGCGATACTAGGTGTCCAATCCTCCCCATCCAAGGTGTCTGCCAAGAGGAAGAAGGACGACGATGACGACGACGACGACGACGACGACGATGAGGAGGAGGAGATCACAGGATTCAGCTTTGGGAAGGGTGGAGGAACAGGAGCTAGCACCTCAGCAAAAGGGGCAAGCCCGGTCAAGAGGGCAGCGGAGAGTCCGGTCAAGAAGGTCAAGAATGAGAGGAACAGCAACAACAGCAATTCACCAAGTCCAAGAAAGGTAGGTCTTTTCCTAGTTATAATCTGATTTGATTTTCTGTATATCTGGCCCATTCCAAAGCTACATTTGATATCCTATGCAGTTCTTGTTATTAGTGATTTGTGATTGTAAATTGTCATAACAAGTATCTTTTTACTTGATAATTGGTTACGGTAATTAACTTCAAACAATCAACATATATACTCAAATTCTAACTTATGGTTTTTTAATGTACAGGATATTGGAAATGCTAAGAAATGTGAGGGCAAAATGGATAAATGTTTGAAATACCTTTCTTATCAATAATAATAATAAATAATAACACATTGTATTTCTAGAGCGCTTAATACAGTATGTTTCTAAGCCCTTTACAAAAAAAAGGTGATTCTCAGATTCAATATCATATTTACTAACTATAATTAATATATACTTATTAACCTACATTAGTTCAAAATACGCGAGCACAGAGACATCCAGTCAATACATTAACATTCAATAGAATACAATTAATGTATGTTAAGCAAATCCTCTTTCTCTATAATTCTATTAGGAGAAGCCAATGTGCAAGTATGGACCTGATTGCTACCAGAAGAGTAAAGAACATCTGGAGAAATTCAGACACACCGGCTCACCGTCAAAACAAAGTCCATCCAAGGTATGCTATAATCAGGACGACTTTTATTATCCCATCGCCTTCATGAATCAAATGTGCCATGTATTCCCCCTTTGGGGATGACAGAATCTCAGAGGTAATAGGTTTAACATTGATGTGTGTTACCTGGAACGGTACATTAGAGTTGAATCAGGAGTGAACAGAAAGGACAAAAGGAATTAGTGGTGTGTCATCACAAAATTGACATAATTACAATTTTGAGATTGGTAGAAATAGGAAATTTGTTTGGTGTTAAAATTGTGATTTTCATAGTTTTATCTGATTCAGAATCAGTTGTAAAGGTACATCCCTCTGGCTGGTTGTCAGATTGGCATTTTTACAAGAAAAAATTAAATAGTAGCTTGAGTACTTAGAAGTGTCCGTTGTTGCACTGACGGATAATTGTATTGTTATCTTTTCTACTTGAAGGGAGCATGTATTGTTATTGTGGTAGACTAGAACTGTTGCAAAACATAATTGTTTAAGGTTTATCTGCTTTTGCAACAATTAATGTATACATAATCTATCAATGTATTTGTAGAAATGGTATCATGCACACCTTACATGTGAAGTAGTTCGTCAACAGCTTCACGGAAGAAACATCGGTTTATTTGAAAGATTAATTGCATAGAAAAAAAAATCTTTTAAAATGATATACGTGCTTGATATACCAAAGTTTGTTTTGTTGTTTGGAGCAGGGTTTACCCAACGTGTTCACCGGCATGGTGATGTACATCCCTGGAGAAGTGAAAGATCATGAGAAGCTGCAGCGCTTTGTGATCGCTTACGATGGAGACGTCATTGACGAAGCATCCAAGTCCCAAGCCACCCACATCGTAGGTGATGGCAAAACATCCGATGTAAGAAAGATTTGATTACACTTTGGTCATAAACCCTTTGTTGTCCATTCCAAAAACCTTTTAATAATAATAATAATAATTAAACATTTTTATATAGCACATGACACATAGGCAAATTGCATGTCTCTATGCACTTTAAGAAAAAGAAAAAATAATGCACTGAGTTCATGATTCTGATTATTATGAAGTGGTGAAGAGATATGTCTTCAGAGAATTGATAATGGTTTTATAGGATCCTATACATTTCAGTTGTTCAGGCAACTTGTTCCACTTTTCTCTCCCCATCTCGTATTTTTCATCTCTTTCTCTTTTATTTGTATGTATGTTTGTGTTCTCTCCTGTATTAGATCTCACAACATGTCATGCCCATTGGAGGTGGGGGAGGAGGGGGGGGGGGGCAAATTAGCTGCACTCCCCCTTCCTTACGAGAGAAAAGGGGGGAGGGGGAGAAAAAAGAAATAAACATGTTGGGTTTTGCTTTCTCCCCTCCATCCTAGCCCCATAATCTCTGTCCTTATTCCCCAAATCTTATGGAAAGGAAAAGATGTTCACATGGGGCAAAACTTCCCTGAATACTTGGAATAAAAACTTCTGAGTTCTTGTTTTAAACTCACCTCATTACTTCTCCCGATTACCAACTTGCAATATCTTTTCTCTTTTGTGTGCAATGCAGAAGAATGGTAGCAGTTCTTCAGCTGAGAATGTGACTTCAGACTGGCTGTGGCAGTGTATCAGGATGAAGAAACTATTACCAGTCTAAGTTAGAATGATGACTTACATTGGTTATGACATGCGGTGCTGGACAAGAACCCAAGACTGGTGACCAAATCTTGAATGTTGAAGGCTGATACCTATCTACAGAGCTGTTGGTCAGTGTATGATAATTGCCAGTCTTATGCAAGAGCCAGTGACTGGTGACCAACATTTAGATGTTATAGGCATCATAAATGCTTAAAGCCAGTGATTAATAATTGATGATTACCAGTCTGGGTCAAGCATCACAGAATGGTGACCAGACTTTGAACGTTGGAGGCTGATTATGATAAAGATCTGCAAGAGCCATTGCTAAATGAAGATGTGATAATTACCAGTCTGAAAAAGGATTGAAATACACAAATATCTGTATAAGGCTCTTCAGAAATAAACATATTGATCAAGTACTTGAGCAGGTTCTGTAAGATAATAAAGTTGTTTTTTCAAATGGTTCCGGCTCTTTCATGCAATGTAGTCCCTCTAGCTTACATAGTATGAGCACTGTACATTTAATTGAGCTCACTATGGTTTACTTTATCCTTGTGTGTAATATAAATTATGTCACGTTGTTGGGTTTATGTTAGAAGAAATGGATTTCTATAAGCAAGTCTTTCTTCCTACATCAGCTTGTGGTGTATTGGCCCGTCTCGTTTAGCTGTGCCATACATTAGGCCTAACAAAAACAGATGTTGTATTGCCCTTTAGGCGCCAAAACATGGGTCGGACGGTCAGATTTTCTTTCTTTTTTAAAAACTTTTTGTTTGTTATACTACCTCTTTGGGCTGATATCTCTCAGTTTTGAATGCTTTAATACATTTTTTAAATCTAAAAAACAGTAAAAAAAACAAAAAACCTTTTGTAGATTTCACTATTTTGGGGGCGGTCGCAAAGGGCAATACCACATTTTTTTATAGGCCTTATGTATTAAACACATTTATAAATCTTTGAAATTATGCCTTACTTTTCAATGAACTTGAATCATGATATGATCAATTATGCAGTGTATTTTTGCCAAAATTTATTTTTGTATAGAACAACAAAGAATGTACATGAATTCTTATAGCAATGAAACCTCAGTCATTTCTCTCTTTTTTTCTACTGTTGAACTTGAAGTGTAGCTTGTGCTGTGAGTGAAAATCAATTGTGTGTAGATTACATTTTGTACAAATTCATGTGTGTATACAACCCAGTGTTCTTGTTTTGTATGAATTCAGTTGAATTTATTTGTAAATCCTCTTATACTGGTCAACTGGTCACCCTCATAGGTAGGTCAGCTTGATCAAGTCATTCTTAAATACCCCAGGTACACCAACAAGACTGAAATGTAACTGCAGACTGAACAGAAAATTAATGTCCACCGAATGGCCGAGAATCAGTCAGAGTAGATATAGTTTGGAATCAGCTTGGCAGTGTGACTGAACCATATCACTAGAAATGTGTCCAAGTCATTATAACTTTATTGGCAGTCTTCTGTCTATTCAAGCTCGTTCAGATATGATGCGGCAAAACTGCTGCGTTTTGTTCAAAATTTGTATGATGAAGTAAAGCATAATACACATTAATTTCATTATCTTTTAACTCAGAGCTCAGTGAATATGTGTAAGTCTTTTATTGTGCGCAGTTGCCATTCAGTGACGCAAAGAAAAATATGCAGTGGCTTTTCTGCGGTAGTTTACTGCACCATATTTACACAAGCCTTCAGTATAGATTGAAGTGTATTCCATGGGTGACCTTTGTATTTGTAGGTCAAATTGTAACGTACGTCAAGCTCATAGAGCAAATTTTTGTGTTTGTAATTCGTTATGTAAATACAATTAATTGTATATAATTGACTTGCGTGTAAACCATTCTTGTGTTATACATCTGTGAACAACCCCCCCTCCCCCATAACAAATTTAAAAAGGGAGAAATGTTATTATCTTGCATTATGCCTATGGTATTCAAGCCATTTATGCCTCTATAGGGGCTATATTTTTATTTGTAGTGATATGTGTTTGTCCATGCAATGGAATTAGTGTATTCTGTGCCAATGATTGTGTTGTAAAGTTTTCTGAACCTCTCAATATCGAAGACAAAAAGTCGTTAATTGCTTGAAATATTAGAAGTGATTTTGTGTGCTAGGTCCACGTATATGGTTGGATATTGTACGACAAAAAGTTTTAAATTGCTGTGATAATAGACATTTTCAGTGCAGATGATTTTGATGGTAAACAATACAGTGCGAATCATCAAATACATAGTCATTATGTAATTTTGTTCTCTCTGTTTTTCCATGATGACTGAGAAATGTTTCTATAATACCAGTAGTTTGTTCTCATTTATAAAGAGTATAGAGAGCATACCGTACCTGAATTGATTTAGTAATTGAAACTGCGCTATGATAATCCAGATAGATTCTTTTTGATTTGTGTTTGTATTTCTGTATGTCTAAAAGCAGCTCATGACTTGTGTATGTATAAATCTCATAAATGAGAAATGTTGATAGATGTACTGCTAAACATTGCTTGTTGTATCGATCTAATGTCCAAGACCCTAGCCCTTACATGTGTAAATATTTTAAGAAAAAAAAAGCACATCATATGCCCTTGCCAAGTTGCCATAAAAGTTGATAAATGATGTTAAATCGCTTGAATAATGAATGGATCAATTGATCAATTGTTCTCCATTACCACTGTATATTATTTTGTTTCTTTGTAAGATATTTTTCATGAAATGAATTTGAATTGAAGAGGATGTATAATAGTCTGAGTTTGAGCATCTCATTTGCATCATCTACATTGCAATAATGTAATTAAGCGTAGTCTGTTTTTTCAGGAGAATACCTCAATTATGAGCAGAAGAGAAATAAAAGAATGTATATAACGTAACATCTGACATGAAACCACTTTTATTTTTGAGTGAACATGTATGATAACTGAATGTATGATAAACAGATACAGTGAGAGGGAGAGAGAGAGAGAGAGAGAGAGGGAGAGGGAGAGGGGGGCAGAGAGAGAGAAAGGGAAGGGTAGACTAAGAATACACTTGAGCAAGAGAGAGAGAGAGAGATAGGAAGGGAGAGGGAGGGGTATGAGGAAAAAAGACCCTACAACAGTGTGTGTTATTTACTTTTTTCTTTCTATGTTTTTTCTTTCTTTCTTTATTCATTTATTCATCTATTTATTATTTTCTCTATCATTTATTTAATTATTCTTTCCTTCAATTATTCAAACTAAAAATAGTAGTAAGGTGAGGCTGCGCGCGCCTCTAACGATAGAGGTCGTTAATCAGAAATGAAACAAGATGTAAACAACAAAAGATGGCACACAGCGTTCTCCGAGTTAATCAGGTAAATCCAATGTATTTTGTCGAAATTGAACCTTCAAACTCGATTTTATTCCGTAGCTAGGTAAATAAACAAATGATAGACGAATTCTGCTTTTGAATTAATGATTTACTTTTACGTAATTCTGTTTTGAAGTGAGTGTTTGTAAGGTACAATTTATGATGGTGAAGTCGGTCGTATAGCTTGTATGTTCTGAACGAGAAATTTTGTGCGGTAGAATCCGGTCAATGTTTTGACCACGCCCCCATTTCACTTTGGTTAAACATTGTCATTGATTGACATGATTTTTTGTTTGAACATAGTTAATTTATAAAAACATAGATCTAGCCCAGATATGATTGGATAATTTTTCACTATCGTGATGAATGAATGAATGATTGATGCCGATGGCAATTTTTTTATTCAGGTTGCAATTGGTTGGTTTTGCCTTTGTCTGTTTGTCTTTGAGTTTGAGGCTTTATTTAGATCTAGTTTGGTTAACGGTTATTCAACTTATTGTCGTGTCGCTCAAGTGCGTAGCTAGGATTTTATTTTAGGGGGGCGAATCACGGTAGCTGAGGGTGTTTGGACTGTTTTGAAGGTACCGAGTGTTTAGAATTTTACCAATGCCTGTCAAACAAAATGCTGTGTATTATTTGTTTTATAAGATTATGTTTTATTTGTTATATCAAATGACTTTTATAACATGATTTTACTAATGACCATTCATTAGAATTGGATAATGACTGGTCATTATCCAAATTACGAGTTAGGCAACGTGTACGCTTTCAACCAATCCTTTGATTAGGATCCACGTCATCATCTTATAATATGAATTATTTCTTGTTTATTTCTGGTATGAGAGCGGGGTTGTATCTACTTAGGCTTACTGGCTAGCAATTCCTTCACTCTCCTCAGCTGCTCAAAGTAGAATCCGTCTGGACCTCTGTGATGAACAGAACGTATCAGTAGAGCTCGATAGTCATATTATTGTGTGGGTATGCATGATATGTTATGGCAAGCTGGAATTAAGACGAACTGCGCTACTAGCGGCTAGGCTGGGCTGATGGCTATAGAATTCAAAGCTCATTTTACAATTATATTTTTAAATAAAGCATAATATATGATGCATATCTCTTGTTTCTTTAATAATCTCTTTAACACAGTCTGTGTCATCATCATGTTTGCTCCTTTTTCTTCCTACGTCCTCTTACTTTTTTCTCCTCTCTCTCTTTTTTTGTTTTTTGGCCGAAGTTTTTTCAGGGGCCACCGCCCACCCAGCCTGGCTACGCGCCTGGTGCCGCTGAGTATAACTTAATTATTTAAATTAGTCTTACTCTTACTTTCTTAGTGTAGTTAAACTAGAGATCTATTCATTTTGTGTGATTATATAATCTGTTGTATTCATTCTCAGTTATAACCAAGCAATATCAAGAGTTTGTCTTATATTTCCTTTTCAAATTTTAGCTGGATGCTCATCAGCTGGATGATGAACTTCATCTGCTTCTCAGGGCTCAGTTAACAAAAGCATTCCAGTTCTTCAGGGTATGACTAACTAATAATATTAGTTAATTTATAATTATCATATTTACATTTTCTTGGTAACAATAATAGGGCTCATGTCTCAAATTCAAGAATTATCAGAGTTCACACCATGTGTAGTAGATATACTAGTAGCAGATCCAACCATAGATCTTGTTTTAAAAAATTCTTCAGCTTTTAACATTTAAAAAATGTGCAATTGATGTTATCCAATTTAGATCAAAATAGGGTCAATACGTAATATCTTCATAATGTAAGCTTAGTTAAACTGATTGAAATTTTAAATTGGGAATAAATTTTCAAAAAGTGCAAACAAAACAGGAAAATATTATAAGGGCAAAAGAAGAAGAAAAATAAGTTGACCGTTAGTGCCTTGTATACCTAATTGATATAATGTATATTCACACATTTTGCGTATTTTTAATAAATCTTTTTTTTTTCTTCCTTTTTTCTAGCCTGGTGTACTCTCTAAGTGTGATCCTGAAGTGAACGCTGTCTTACGTCTCTTGATATGGCATGTAAGTGAAATGCATCAGCACTACATCCTCACTTATGGATCCTGCTGAGTATCGTCATAGAAGTAAAGGTAGAAGGGAGAGGCGAGTTGGCTCAGTCTGTAAAGCGTCTGCCTGTCGAACCAAAGATCCCGGGTTTGAATGCCACCAAGACGGATGGATGAAGCTTGCGTTGTGTGTTAACGTGCCCCTCCCCTTGTTCATAGACGCAGGCTATGTTAAGTGGTAAACACTCCATCTCTCGAATAGGACCTTAAATGGAGGCCCCGTGTAGAGAAGAGTCACTACCTTTGCACGTTAAGAACCCACTGCACTATTCGTATAAGAGTAGGGGAAACCCCGGTGTAGTGGTCCACCTGCACACACCCCAGTATAGTGTGATAATACTCTGTAAAGAGGTACCGGGGTATGTACTCAAAATGGAAGGAAGAAGGTACCATAACAAACTTGAACAATGAAATATGCAGGGGCTACACTAAATTAGGAAATGTGAGTTGGTCTAGCAGTAACGCTCACTTGACTTGGTCAGCCTTCTGTCTTCGTCTACAAACTGGCGCAGATAAAGCAAGGTTTGAAACCAAGTCCCGTCTTTCTGACGGTGACATTATTGGTCAGTCCCCAGATGTAAATAATCATATTGGATTGATACACGACTGTAAAATTCCAATTATTTAGGCAATTAAATCAATTCTAAATGGTCAGTTTCCTTGTAATTATTGTTTCATTCAGAAAGAAACATAAGGCCAGATAATGATAGCCTGATGGAAGCATTTTGTATCTTCAATTTCACAGTTTTCAATCAGCAAAGTAGGGGCCACCCTTGGACAGCAGATGCTCAACATGCTCTACACAAACAGCCTCCCGCAGGGTCAAAGGTCATTTTCACTGGATCGTAAGCACCAGCTACTCTATGCGCTGCTCCTTGTTGGATGCAGGTGGTTTCAGGAGAGGAGTTCAGATCTTTCTCTGATGACTGGAAGCAGCGATAAATTCCAATTGGTAAGAAAGTTGAAATGATGGACCAGCACTTTCCTGTTTAAAAAGTTATCCACAGGACAGATAACCCCAACCTATGTCATCCTTTAGCTTTCAGAACTATTGGAAGAAAATTGATTAATGTTGATCTGAGTCGAGCTGAAATAATGTACGAAGTAAGAAGACACTGTCACGAAACTTGAAGCCTTCATGAAACTCTGTATTATGTTTTAAATCATTTTTTTGTTGTAATCATCATGTCTTGAACAGAAGGGAGTTTGGGGGCTACTTTCTCTAATCATTGCTTAAAGGGATCGTTTAACAATGTTGAATCTGAGATGCATGGCCCTACGTGTTATCAGTGTCTGTGATACCGTCTTACGGAGTTATATTGAAGCCAAAAAAAAATTGCGCTTCAAAATGATCAAGAAGTGACTCAAA
>JARBES010000120.1:4221005-4231646 GCA_030265145.1 Strongylocentrotus pallidus
TCCTAGAGAATGGAGCCAAGTTAGATGTGAAGGATGAGATGGGCAACCTACCAATCCAGTATGCCAAGGACGAAGTGGTCAAACAGATGATTCTGTCGAGGTGATACTCTCAAGTCTAAGAATCCCATTTTGTCCCCGCCAGTTGTAAAACAAACGATTTATCGAAACCCAAGGAAATAATTGATTTTCATCTTCCTCTTATGAGATTTGGTTATAGAATTACATTTTTTCATTAAAAAGTCTAGCCTTATTGTATATCCTAATAGTTGATTATGAAAGTGTTGGTCAAACAATAAATTGTACATATTATGTGACAATTACTATGTTCGGGCTACTGAGTGAAACCTACTAGGTCGTAAACTCCACATTATCCTTGGTTTTTCATTATCTACTCAGATATGTGTGTATAAATATATATACTCGATGATTGTCTGACATTTAACAGATGTTCGATTCATGTCAATATCATTTATGTAATTTTTCGTTAATGGAAACAGATAGATGTTTTCATAGCCCAAATTCTATGTAAATGGCTTATCGACTTTTTTTACAACTGCACTTATTCCTTTCAGATTACCTTCTTTAGAGGAGATCCAGTCTTATCGAGGTAAGAACATCCTTGAAACACAAACAACTTTTTTCAGTGTAACAATTCGTAACAAGTGCTTCTATATTTCTCTGATCCATTAAGTCGTAGATTAAAGTTCTAGCGATGATTATTTCATAAGTTTTCCATCACTAAAAACGAGGAATTTAATAATGTATTGTCTGGGCCGTTTGCTTAGTCGCAAACACATCTCGCCTATGTACTCGCTACAAAAACTATTTTCTTATTCATTTATGAAAACCTAAGTGTAAAGTTTCCATCAATGACCCAAATACGAAAGATAAACGTTGAGTGAGCCCTAATTTCAAAAAGCAAATATAACAAATGGATATAAATAAAGAAGCAATATTAATAATGCATTATTGATTTACCATAGACCCAAATTCAATTATTACAAACAGACTGGAATGTCAGTGTTTTGGCAATTAACTCAACCGTTGTCAATTGCAATAAAGTGAGATGAAAATGAGATGAAAATTATATTTATATATTGGTATATCATTCCAATGACTATTCCGATCTGCATATAAATTTACTTTATTGTTTTTATCTGTTCTTATTATCTTTTAATTTCATTATGTTTGAAATAAACAAAAGATATGCCATCAACACCTGCCATCGTCTCCGTTGAAGCTGAACGGAATATCAGTCAGGATATTGAAGTAGAAGACCATGGCGTATCAATGTTGATTCCTCCGGAGGCTGTTCATCAGAGTGACCCGTGCAAGATCACCTTAACCCTCTTACGAGACCCTCCAAGTGTTGACATCCAAGACGATGAATCTGTGGTCTGCTACGGAATCAGATGTGACCCTCCAAACTCGATCTTCCACCAACCTGTTATGATCAGGATACCACACTTTACCATGGTCATCAACCCCGAACAAGTGAAGCCAGACATAGTTTCCCGTACATGGGATTCAGTCGACGGTTAGTCCATTTGGGCCAGATTCAGAAATTGAATCATCTTTTAATGTTTGATAAAAGGATATTGATGCCCCAAGGTTCAATTTTAGCTTCCGAAGAAAAATAATTTAAAATAAAATTCTTATTATACATCCCAATACAATATTTGTTATACTTTTACTATCCTTGTAACACCAATTGGAAACAATTTGCTATCTATCATATACCCATCAGGTGTATTTATAAAGACAACTAACCTGAATCTTGAATTCTGATTGTGGTCTTAGAATGCTTTCAAATTGAACTTGGGTTTAGTCGTTTTAACCTCTAGGAATTGTCATCCTTACAGCGCCAAAACGTCACGAGGAACACATTGCACCTCCCATGTATACGTGGCAAACTTCATTAAAGGGGAACGTGTGAAGGGGGATTTGTGCTTTTCAATATGGCTTCTTAAAGGGATCTGGTAACTTTGTCTCAGATTCTGAAACAAAAAGCTGGATTTAGCTCATGCTGCAATGATAATTATAAACCTTTAGGTCAGTCAGGAACTCCATAACTCTAACAAGCCGATCTCCTGTCTGATTATCAAGATATTTATGATTGCAAATCGAAACCAAATTTTGCGTTTCCTAACGGTTTTCATAACACTACAATCTAATGGGGGAAATGAGTATGGTAAAACCGGTCACTCAAAGATTTTTACTTTTTTGAGGCACTTCTCGATCATTTTGAAGCGAAATTGTTTTAGGGCTTCAATATTACACCATATCACAGACACTGATAACACGTAGGGCCGTGCATCTCATATTTCATATTGTTAAGTATTTGATGTCAGTATACATATGAGGCTTCACTGTTCGGCTCCGTGGCGACACAACTGTTCTCAACAACAAATGCATTTTGTTTTGTTACCCTCTGACATTAGATCTACCAAGAACATCAAGGAAAAGATCATCCAGCTCACCAGCCGAACCACCATACTGCAGAATGTACAGGAGACATCTTGAGCTGTACATTGATCATTGTGCTGAGTGGTGGGTTCTTCTTCCACTTGAACAACAGGTGATCCGGCACCAACTTATGTGCACCCCATACATCCCAGACAAGATAGAGAGAGGCAAAGAATTTGAAATTCACCTTCAGATGCTTGCGGACCTTCCTGGGATAGAAGTGGTCAGTAAAAAGCACCTATTTATTAGAAATAAATTTCTGTAATTTATTACTTTGAAATACTCCTCAATTTCTCCTGGCTTCTTTAGGTGGTCTGATTTTTGTCTTCAATGGCATGTATTTATCTACTGTGCACAGAAAGAGCTCTTGCCATTTGATTACAGCTTTATCATGATCATTAATTCCTTCAACTTCAACCTTGTTCTGCGATTTAAGATCAGCTTTCAATTTGTCAAAATATACTTGATGGGGTTTTCAAATGGTTACCTAATTAACGAACGACCCATTATTGACATGAGTTTTCCAGGTTAGGTAGCTCATAAAAAGGTCTCTCAAACCACTATGTAACACACTAAATGAGCTTACTACGGAAGCCTGTCTTATTGCTATTTGATGAATCAACGTCTCAATGAAACTATAAAGAAAGAATAGTAATGATCATTCGTTTCAAATCACATAAATACTTTTGGAAAAAATGTTGCAAATTGGAGACTGTAATATTTCCATGCCTTGTCCCGTAGTTAGCCCTACATGGGGATTCTTTGGTGGAATTGTATGGTTCTCGCAATTATACCATTGTCCGTGTTCTTCAGCAGCTACGTAGAGCCCTCCATGTAGAAAATCGTCCATCTTAAATAAATAAATAATTTTGCATAACTTTCAAGGTATGTATATATATATATATATATATATTCTGGAACACCCGTTGTCATGTCAGAGTTGAGAATTCTCGCACGAATATATATATATGTGTGTGTGTGTGTTTTTAAGGAATATACAATTTTTGTAATGTAATCAAATGTAATGCACACATCTTTGTTAAGTTCCTCGTTACAAATTAATTTATTTGCCTGTTACAAATAATTGTATTTCAATAGTCGGAACGCGAATTGCATTCATCAATTGCTGCTAGGTAGGACAAACATCATGACTTATTCTACCTCATTTTTAAGACCGTGTTTGCAAAGAACTCTGAAATGATGTACTGCTGAGTTGTTAGTCTTCTGTTAAGATTCGAAATATTTACTTCACTGAACAAATATTTATTCTGTAATTATAATTTTGTGATATGTAACAAATGTACAGGTGATTAACAGGTGATTAACACTGATGTGTGTCGATGGTACTTTCTTCCTTTGAATTAGGATATACAAGAGGAGAAGAAGCATCAGTCGTACCACAAGAGCCATCGCTCCGTTCCCTTCAGTGTTGAATCTAAGTCTGGTGACGTCACAGTGACGTGTCATCGCGAGGGAGAACAAGTTGAAAGCAAGGTAATCAGAGTTTATAAGCATTTATATGACGTGTCAATGTTTACCATGATAATCTATAGGTAATAAACGACTATTTAGTTTCCATTGCAAGGTCGTACGTGATGATCAAGCTGTCGTCTTGTTTTCATAAAAGTTACCCAGTTTGAATATAAATGTCATAGGTAACAAAATGTCAGAGGTAAAGAACTTCAGAGGTAAAGAATTTCAGAAGTAAAAATGTCAGGGTTAAACAGATCGGGAAAAGACATCTTGTATTCTTACCTCTAACTCAGGAACTTTTACCTCTATTATTCTTAGCTCGGTATTATCACTTTTCGCAATCTTACCTCTGAAATTTGTTTCCTTCTTACATTTTAGCTCTGGAATTTATACCTCTGATATTTTTTACCTCTTACATTATTTCACCTCTTAAATCTGATTTTTTTTTTACCACGGGCATGTTTTACCTTTGACATTCTGACATCTGACACTTTTACTGGGCACGAGTTTTTACCCAAGCATTTCCTTTCCATATTTGATGAAGTTATCAGAGTTGGAGATGACCCTATTGATGCCTAAGGTTGGCTATAATGTTCACATCCGGGAGGAGGAAGGGGGCATTTGCTACCAATATGTGTGTAATATATGCACTTCTCCAATTGGTGCAGTACGGACTCAGGCGGAATGTTTCAATGATAAACAAAATCGCATCATTTTTCGAAGAAAAAAACAAAACTCTATGGTATATAATAATAGGGTATTGAAATCGCCCTTGAGCTGATTTATTGAAATTAATTGTGATGGTGTTGGTAACAATATATGCTTTGAAAACATTTACATATCTCGATTTTTTCCGTCTTAATAACATTGTTTAAAATTTAATATTGTTATTTATTTTTGTATCTCAAAATCACAGGTTCTCTGTTTAAACGATGTTTATAGCAAGATGAGACACAGCATATTCTTGTCCTTGACTCCAAGTGAGGAAGCTGTAGAATTCACCGGGATTACCATTACGATTGCACAGGCTGGAAAGCTGGGGGTGTCTCGATCAATTGCTTTTATCATCAGACACACAGGTATATGTAGTCTCCATTTGTTATATTTTGAGCACTTAATAACAAACAATCAGTTAAATTCGAGGTTGATGAATCTAGACTATGATGAAAGAAAGAAAGAACGTGAAAGGTTTGTAGAATCTCACGAGAATTAATGAAATAATCTAAGTTATAATTGCATTCGAATGTTACGTATTTTAGAGAGCAACATATACCCAAGATTGTCTTAAGAATGAAGCCAAAGTAGAGTTCAGAATGGGATTTACTTTCATTGAATATTAATTTTGAAAGTTTGTCATGAAATGCGAAATGATAATATATGTACACTCGCATTTTGTAATGTTCATTTTCACATGACTCTTTGTCGATACACTTATTCTGTAAGTTTAATCATGCGAAAAAAGGTCAGCAAACTGTTTAAAAACTAGAGGCCATCAGGAGAGGAAATATAGAAAAATAGTAATAGAAAACAAAAGGCGTTCTTGTATTTCCCCATTTCCCCTTTAATTTGCCCTTGTTTAAATTGTAGATGGACCGGAGTACCAACCTCCTTCTGAGCCCCTATCATTTGTTCGGTAAGTTTCATCTCATTCATCATCAATAATAATGCTGTTTCCTTTGAACATATAGTTACATGCCTTGTATATCGGTTTTGTTGGAATGATACTCTTTAAGAACTATAGAATGGATCAAACCAATACTTTTTATTTCAGGACTTAAAAATAATAATCATGAATTCAAATAGATCACGTGAAGGAAGAATCCCACCCCATCTCATTATTTTTACGTTGCAAAGGTGATCAGAAATGGATACGGTGGCAATTCTCCGTTTACAGGCTCTATTTTGTCAAAGATATTGTCTTCTTCAATGGCAGTCGAATATAAGGTTGCGTGTATTGATCGGAATGGATGTAACATTATTTTGGTCCTGAGCTGAAGTTAGGAATTTGTGTAGTAAATTGTACGTGCTATACATATTCACAACGGAGCCATCAATTGTCTTCGGAACATTATCTTGTAATCATTCCTGGGTCTATGATGTACATAGTAAATATGAATAGATGTCCTGCCAAAAGTCATAAGCGTCGGGTTGTTGTTCATACCTTTATAACCATCGTTTAAAGTAGCTTCAACGAAGCGAAGTAATTTACCTGAACAGCTTCACCTTATATTGTAGGGCAGTGGAGGAAGTCTCGAAAAGTGAAGTGCCGGACATTGATATCCTTACAATAGCCCAAACAATGACAGTAGACCAGTTCTATGATTTGGGAGTAGCTCTTGGTTTCACCATACAACAACTGGACGTCATAGAATACAGGAAGTTTCGTGACAGAGAGCAGGCCATCTACGACGTGCTGGTGACATGGAGAGGGAGACAACTGTCCGGCCAAGCAGCAAAGGAAGCGTTTCTTTCACTCATGGAATCTTTAGATTCACCAGCAGTAGAAATGGCCATCTCAGGTTTGACTTTTCAACAAAATGTCGGTTTGTATTTCTAGTCAATGTTCTTTTTAAAATGAAGAAAATGACAATTAACCAATGGACAAAATTAAGTAGAAAAGGGATAATGCAATGTTTTTTAAAATCGTACCCACATTGAACCTTTCTGATAACTTAAGGACGAGTACACACTAGTGTATGTACTTCCAGTTGCTTTTCGAGCAACTTAGATTCATAGAGGTAAATTATTAGAATAACTAATAAATATGTTTTCATGTCTGTACCTTTCCTATTGCACTTTGTATAAATGTATCATGTACGTATTTCATCTTTTGCACAAGCTGCGCCTTGAGCATTTGACTGTCAAGTGGATTTGGCGCCTTATAAATCTGATGTATTATTTTTTATTATTATTATATATTGGCACCCCGTTCAACTTGTACGAGTGTGAGAAAAGCACATGCACTAATTGACTTGGCCCATTAAAACCAGACAAACATCTAGTTTTTATTTCATTTTCTTTTGTTTTAATTGATTTATTCTTATATTCTTATCCTTATTTGTTTTAATGTTTATATCTTTATGTTCTATTTCGGTTAACTACGTGCATCACACATTGGAGATACTGGGTAAGATTCTAATTTATTCAGTGCTCAAATAAGGTAATGATAAAATTGATATAGAACTTCTGTTTAGTGCTATTTATTACCGCCAAATGAAAATAAAATGGCCGCAGTATGAGCAATGCAAGACATTGAGTGGGAGGCAAATATTAATGGGAATGAAGATTTAAGATATGGAAATAAATTAAATAGGATGTACAAAATGTATTACACATGATATTGTTGTGGAAGGATCCAAGAGAAGATAGTTAAATAGTCTTAAATGCGTTAGAATCCGATCAGGAGGAAATAACACGGGGAAAGAAGAAGAAAGGGAGGGAAAGGGGACGAAAACGACGAATAGAAGAGCAAAATACGCACACGCGCACACCCGAAAGGCTCGCTCGCTCACAAACTAGTATCTAAAACTCTCATTATAATCTTTAGGTGGTTCCGTAGGACAATTTTAGCTGCAAAAAAGGAGCGAATAAACCCGGTACCTATGAGTCGCTTGACTTAAACTTTATCTACTGATACAGAGAAATTCCTGACAGGACATTGCTTGCGTTGGCCCGTCAGATCAGACCAACGAAGTTCTATGAGATTGGCGAGAAGCTGGGATTCACCAAGTCAGAGTTACAATACATCGAACGTCGGACATACAACAGGAATGACGCTAATATCCAAATGCTCTCAAGTTGGAAAGCATCACAGACTTCAGGGCCTAAAGCAAAGCAGACATTGAAGCTGGTTTGGGACTCTGTGCAGGACGCATCGAAAGCAGAGAAAACAAAGGGTATCATAAATCATACAATTATGTTCTTCTACTGCTCTCTTAAGTGCAACATAGGAAAGAATCATTCAAATCGTCCTTATCTATTGGAATATATATAACTTGATTCAAGTCTCATTCCTTATGACTGTACATCACAATATTCATTCGAATCGATTTCCTGTATTTCACGGTTACATATTAAGACTTTCCATTAAAAACTGAGCTTTCTCTGTTATCTTCAGCATAGGTTACCCAATAAATAAGGTACTTTGACATTATTCTATTGGACTCTTTGAATAATCATGTATGCCATGCCCGATGAGTGATTAAAACGAAATACGGAAATTAAAGAGGCTATTATGCTAAGGGCAGTAACTATGGTCATAATGGCCTAATATTGTATATCTTATAGACGAAGAAAAAGAAGAAGAAGAAGAAGAAGATGAAGAAGTGGATGTTCAAGAACTTGAAGTGAATTCTACTACACCGCCTGATCAAAGAACAGAGCAGAGCGAGCCTGAAGATATGGAGATCATCAACAAAATGTCAGATTCTGGTATGTCATATTAGTGTAAGGATGTCCTTTCACAGTGCAATGTCTGTCGTAAGGTTATTTCAAGATTGTAGTTCATATGATAAATTAAGTTCATATATCTATCTACATAGAGAGAGACAAACTTGTTTTTCAAGACCACCCAAGGAAAACATAACAAAAGTCCATTATAGACAGATGGATTTTCTAAACACACATTGCACAAATTTCTCTCTCGAGGGGGAGACAATATGCATAGCTACTTTTGACAAGTGACCTTTATAGAGTGTTGGTAGTTGTTTTATGGCGTTCATTCAGTACCTTGACTGAATATATATGCCATAATTTCAGTCATTTAACACAAATTTAAAAAAAGTCAGTTATTGTTTGTTTGTTTGTTTACTTTATTTAAGCACGGTGGCATACTTCATCCAAAGGCTGTTCTTCAGCAATTGTAATAATATAATTAATTCACCAGTATCGCAATTTATTAGGAGTCTCCTGATGGATTACAGCTTCGTATTTTTGTTTTATCAAGTCTAATCTCGTCAGCCCGGTTTCTATTGCATTGAAAGCTAGCTGTACTCGACGTGAAACAGGTTTATCGGCTACTCAGCCATTTAGACAGACTGTACTATATATATATACATATTCTATTTCATAAATCATAGATGGAGACAAAAGTGGTGGAGACATCGACCTATGTGGAGGTTCACCGAGTACGGCAGAGCAGTGTATCGTTGCTCTTCCGGTGAAGAATCTGTCTTCGGCATGGGAACTGGGGAAAGCCCTACGTCTGGATGATGACGTCATTGTTGGTTTCGTTGCACCTTCCGATTCTACAGCAATGAACAGACTTGCACGGCAACTCCTCATCAAGTGGTGCAGACGTTTAGGGAGCCAAGATAAGAAAGTGCTGATGACAAAGCTTCTTCAAGATTACAACATCCAGGATTGCGATGCAGGTTTGATACAATTATGGACAATTTTAAGCCCTACTACGTACGGTATTAAAGTCTTTTCCCATTCACGTTAACTTATAGTAGACATCACCTGGGATGGTTAGTGTATTTTCAGTGCGTAAGTTGTATTAAGAAGTGAACAGGATCATGGAAAGTTGTAATTACTGTAGATGTTAGAATTATGCGACTTTTTAGTCCAATTAATGAAGGAGAATACGAAACGACATCGACAATTATGGCAACAAAAGACCAAATTACATTTTCCCCCATTTTTTCCCTCCAGGTCTTGATGAAATTTCCCGAAAAATTTGCACAACTCCAGATCTACTCGACCTTTCCCAACGCCTTGATCTAACAGGTTCCGAAATCCTGCAGGTCATGTCCACATATGTGTCCTGTCCCTTAACCTTAATACGACACATCGTTATACGGATGCTTCAAGAATGGGTACGACATGGAGGAACAAGACAGAGGCTTCTTGAAATTGCTCAAGCTTTTCATTTCAACGATGTAGCAGACAAAATAGCAACAGGTAATTGTAGTTAACATAGCTTCGTTCAAATCTCCTCATAAAGAAAACCCAGTGAATAAATATTTGGCCTGTCGTGTCATAGTTCGACCACATTCATATCAAGGAATTCTGTAATCTTACTGCAAGTGTTTTTTTAAACTCAAACAAAATATATAGAACTCGTACGTCATTCTGATAACGATAACCGGTGTATACTCCCGACATGTCTTGTATTTGTTAATTGTGTCTTTGTATCATCCGTTGGTAGCAATGGAAAATCACCAAGGTTTCAAGGTCCCCTTCTTTCATGGCATCATTGATCACGACGGTGGAGAGCTGAAGCTAGATGAACTGAACATCAGGGTATCCATTCCTGCAGGAGCAATCCCTAAAGGGATGAGATCTGTCGTCACTCTTAGTGTACCTAGTCGTTCATCTAAGATTCCCCTTAAGGACGGTGACGTTCTCATTACTCCAGTCATTGAATGCTCTTTCACTCAAGAACTTCTCAAGCCTGCCACTGTAGCTCTTCCACACTGCATCCATCCGGAAGCGCATATTTTTTTTACACAACTGTTTAGCCATTTTCGCGAAAAAATTCCGAGAAGTGCTCTGGGGAAAGAGTCTAAGTCGTCAGCGCACTATTATGTGCAAGCCCTGGTACACCCATGGGAAAACGAGGATAGCGGAGAGGATATGGAGAAGGAAAAACAAGAAAATACATAAGGAAAGAGAAGAGGATAAATCAAAGGAAGAACATAGAAATACATAATTGAAGAGCTAAGAGGATCATAGATCTAGACTAAGGAAAAACAGGGAAAT
>JARBES010000120.1:4231746-4244145 GCA_030265145.1 Strongylocentrotus pallidus
GAACGATAATTTCGTACGAATCTCCCTGTTTTTCCATTGTCTTCCCGAATTTCCATTTTCTGAAAATCGTTCGTACGGCGTTCGTAGCCGTTCGTAATGGCATTTGTGACCGAGGCTTTACACAATGTCAGAGGTAAAGAATTTCAGGGTATAGAATTTCAGAGGTAAACATGTCAGGGTTAAACAGGTCAGGAAAAGACATCTGGCATTCTTACCTCTGGCATTCTTAACTAATATGCATCTACCTCTACCTCAGAAAATTTTACCTCTGACAGTTTTACCTTTATAATTCTTAGCTCGGTATTCTCACTTTTCGCATTCTTATCTCTGACAGCTGTTTCCCTCTCACATTTTAGCTCTGGAATTTATAACTCTGATATTTTGACCTCTTACATTATTTCACCTCTTAAGTTTTGACATTTTTACCTCGGCCATTTTTACCTCTGACATTCTGACATCTGACACTTTTACTGGGCACGAGTTGCTACTCAAGCATTCCCTTTCCATATTTGATGAAGTTATCAGAGTTGGAGATCACCCTATTGATGCCAAAGGTTGGATATAATGTTCACATCCGGGAGGAGGAAGGGGGCATTTGCTACCAATATGTGTGTAATATATGCACTTCTCCAATTGGTGCAGTACGGACTCAGGCGGAATGTTTCAATGATAAACAAAATCGCATCATTTTTCGAAGAAAAAAACAAAACTCTATGGTATATAATAATAGGGTATTGAAATCGCCCTTGAGCTGATTTATTGAAATTAATTGTGATGGTGTTCGTAACAATATATGCTTTGAAAACATTTACATATCTCGATTTTTGTTCCCTCTTCATAACATTGTTTAAAATTTAATATTTATATTTCTTTCTGTACTTCAACAACATAGGTTCTCTGTTTAAACGATGTTTATAGCAAGATGAGACACAGCATATTCCTTTTCGTGACTCCTAGTGAGGATGCTGTAGAATCCACAGAGATTACCATTACGATTACACAGGCTGGAAAGCTTGGGGTTTCTCGATCCATTGCTTTTATCATCAGACACACAGGTATATGTAGTCTCCATTTGTTATATCTTTGAGCACTTAATAACAAATAATCAGTTAAATTCGAGGTTAATAACTCTAGAGTATGATGAAAGAAAGAAATAACGTGAAAAGTTTGTAGAATCTCACAAGAATTAATGAAATAATCTAGGTTATAACTGCATTCGAATGTTATGTATTTTAGAGAGCAATAAATAACCAAGATTATCTTAAGAATGAAGCCAAATTAGAGTTCAGAATAGGATTTACTTTCATTTAATATTAATTTTTGAAAGTTCGTCATGAATTGCGAAATGAAAGTATATGTACATTCGCATTTTGTAATGTTCATTTTCAAATGACTCTTTGTTGATACACTTCTTCTGTAAGTTTAATCATGCGAAAAAGGGTCAGCAAACTGTTTAAAAACTAGACGCCATCAGGAGAGGAAATATACAAAAATAATAGCGTTTTTGTATTTCCCCATTTCCCCTTTAATTTGCTCTTGTTTAAATTGTAGATGGACCGGAGTACCAATCTCCTTCTGAGCCCCTATCATTTGTTCGGTAAGTCTCAAATCATACATCATTAATAACAATGCTGTTTCCTTTGAACATATAGTTACATGCCTTGTATATCGGTTACGTTGGAATGAAACTTTATACTCTTTAAGCATTATAGAATGGATCAAACCAATACTTCTGTGTTTTTTTTATTTTTTTATTTCAGGACTTAAACAAAATAATCATGAATTCAAATAGATCACGTGAAGGAAGACTCCCATCCCCATCTCATTATTGTTACGTTGCAAAGGTGATCAGAAATGGATACGGTGGCGATTCTCCGTTTACAGGCTCTATTTTGTCAAATATATTTTCTTCTTCAAGGGCAGTCGAATATAAGTTTGCGTTTATTGATCGGAATGGATGTAACATTATTTTGGTCCTGAGCTGAAGTTCGAAATTTGTGTAGAAAATTGTACGTGCTATACATATTCACAACGGAGACATCCATTGTCTTCGGAACGTTATCGTGTAACCATTCCTGGGTCTATGATGTACAGGGGAAAATATGAATAGATGTCCTGCCAAAAGTCATTAACGTCGGGATGTTGTTCATACCTTTATAACCATCGTTTAAAGTAGCTTCACTAAAGCGAAGTAATTAACACATTCACCTTGTCTTGTAGGGCAGTGGAAGAAGTCTCGAAAAGTGAACTGCCGGACATTGATATCCTTACAATAGCCGAAACAATGACAGTAGACCAGTTCTATGATTTGGGAGTAGCTCTTGGTTTCACCATACAACAACTGGATGTCATAGAGTACAGGAGGTATCGTGACAGAGAGCAGGCGATATACGACGTGCTGGTGACATGGAGAGGGAGACAACTGTCCGGCCAAGCAGCAAAGGAAGCGTTTCTCTCACTTATGGAATCTTTAGATTCACCAGCAGTAGAAATGGCCATCTCAGGTTTGACTTTTGAACAAAGTGTCGGTTTCTCTTTCCAGTCAATGTCCTTTTTAAAATGAAGAAAATGATTATTAAACAATGGACAAAATTAAGTAGAAAAAGTATTAATTCAAAGTTTTTTAAAATCGTACCCACATTGAACCAATTATTGTAACAAATTAGGCTTCAACCTTTCTGATATAGGGACGAGTACAGTTGCTTTTCGATTAACTTAGATTCAAATTATCATAAGAACTTTGGTTATTAAATATGTTTTTATGGCATATTGTATTTTAGTGTTAGCATTGCTAGAAGTTAGGGTTGAGGATATAATTAAGAATAATTTGCAGTAAACCAATTTTAAGTGGATTTGGCGCCTTATAAATCTCATGTATTATTATTTATTATTATAACAGTCAATAAATAAGTTAGAGTAATAGTACTGTTAGAGTACTGTTAATAGTACGTTGGACCGAGGGCTGAAATTTAGTGAACAATATGTATTTGAGTTATGTCAAAATATTGCGATAGATAATAAATGTCCTTGTATTCATAACAAGAAACAAAATGAATGAATAGGGGGTGGGGTACTCAAAAAAGTACTTATCTAGTATTCGCACAACATAGAAGGGAGTGTGAGAAAAGTACATGCACTATCTTGGCCTATTAAAACCAGACAAACAACTAGTTTAATTTCATTTTTCTTTTGTTTTAATAGATTTATTCTTATATTCTTATTCTTATTTGTTTTTATTTTTATATCTTTATGTTCTATTTCGGTTAAACTACGGGCATCAGACATTGGAGATACTGGGTAAGATTCTAATTCATTCAGTGCTCAACTAAGGTAATGATAAAATTCATATAGAACTTCTGTTTAATGCTATTTATTTCCGCCAAATGAAAATAAAATGGCCGCAGTATGAGCAATGCAAGACACCGAGTGGGAGGCATATGTTTAAATGCAAAAGCCTCATAAAAGACCAAAGCAATTATTAGTTCATAAGTTCATTTCTATTTTCCACAGCAATACCAAAAAAAATTGTGTAAACGAATAAAAAGCCTATATTAAAGACGAACAAATTGTGAACAATCAAAATTCAATACAAATACACCAAAAAAAAGACGACAAGCAAATATTAATGGGAATGAAGATTTAAGATAAGGAAATAAATTAAATAGGATGTACAAAAAGTATTACACATGATATTGTTGTGGAAGGATCCAAGAGAAGATAGTTAAATAGTCTTAAATGTGTTAGAATCCGATCAGGAGGAAATAACACGAGGATAGAAGAAGAAAGGGAGGGACGAAAACGACGAATAGAAGAGCAAAATACGCACAAGCGCACGCCAAAAAGGCTAGCTCGCTCACAAACTAGTACCGGTATCTCAAAACTCTCATTATAATTCCATAGGACAATTTTAGCTGCAAAAAAGGAGCGAATAAACCCGATACCTGTGGGTCTCTTGACTTAAACTTTATCCACTGATACAGGGAAATTCCTGACAGGACACTGCTTGCGTTCGCTCGTCAGATCAGACCAAAGAAGTTCTATGAGATTGGCGAGAAGCTGGGATTCATCAAGTCAGAGTTACAAAACATCGAACGTCGGACATACGACAGGAATGACGCTAACATCCAAATGCTCTCAAGTTGGAAAGCATCACAGACATCAGGGCCTAAAGCAAAGCAGACATTGAAACTTGTTTGGGAGTCTGTGCAGGACGCATCGAAATCGGAGAAAACAAAGGGTATCATAAATCATATAATTATATTCTTCTACTGCTCTCTTAAGTGCAACATAGGGAAGAATCATTCAAATTGTCCTTATCTATTGGAATAGATATAACTTGATCTAATTTTCATGCCTTATGACTGTACATCACAATATTCATTCGAATCGAGTTCCTGTATTTCACGGTTACATATTGAAACTTTCCATTAAAAACTGGGCTTTCTCTGTTATCTACAGCATAAGATACCCAAGAAATAACTTGGACATTATTCTCTTGGACTCTTTGAATAATCATGTATGCTATGCCCGATGAGTGATTAAAACGAAATACGGAAATTGAAGAGGCTATTATGCTAAGGGCAGTACAGTACCTATGGTCATAATGGCCTAATATTGTATATCTTGTAGACGAAGAAGAAGAAAAAGTCGAAGAAGACGAAACAGTGGCTGTTCAAGAACTTGAAGTGAATTCTACTACACCGCCTGAACAAAGAACAGAGCAGAGCGAGCCTGAAGATATGGAGATCATCAACAAAATGTCAGATTATGGTATGTCACATTAGTGTAAGGATGTCCTTTCAAAGTGCAATGTCTGTCTAAGGTTATTTCAAGATTGCAGTTCATAATGATAAATTAAGTTCATATATCTATATACATAGAAAGAGACAAACTTGTTTTTCAAGACCACCCAAGGAAAACATAACAAAAGTCCATTATAGACAGATGGATTGTCTAAACACACATTGCACAAATTTCTCTCTCGAGGGGGAGACAATAATTATGCATAGCTACTTTTGACAAGTGGACTTTAGAGAGTGTTGGTAGTTGTTTTATGGCGTTCATTCAGTGCCGTGACTGAATATATACCCCATATCTTCAGTTATATAAAAAAAAAAAATCAGTTATTATTTGTTTGTTTGTTTATTTTATTTAAGCACGGTGGCATACTTCATCCAAAGGCTGTTCTTCAGCAATCGTAATGATATAATTAATTTACCAGTATCGCAATTTATTAGGGGTCTCTTGATGGTTTACAACTTCGTATTTTTGTTTTATTAAGTTTAATCTGGTCAGCCTGGTTTCGATTGCATTGAAAGCTAGCTGTGCTCGGCGTGAAACAGGCTTCTCGGCTACACGGCCATTTGGACAGACTGTACTATATATATATATATATATACATAACATATTCTATTTCATCATTCACAGATGGAGACAAAGGTGGTGAGGACATCGACCTATGTGGAGGTTCACCGAGTACGGGCGAGCAGTGTATCATTGCTCTTCCGGTGAAGAGTCTGTCTTCAGCATGGGAACTGGGCAAAGCCCTTCGTCTGGATGATGACGTCATTGTTGGTTTCTTTGCACCTTCCGATTCCGCAGCAATGAACAGACTAGCACGGCAACTCCTCAACAAGTGGTGCAGACGTTTAGGAAGCCAAGAAAAGAAAGTACTGATGACAAAGCTTCTTCAAGATTACAACATCCAGGATTGCAATGCAGGTTTGATACAATTATGGACAATTTTAAGCCCTACTACGGTAAAGTCTTTTCCCATTCACGTTAACTTATAGTAGACATCACCTGGGATGGTTAGTGTATTTTCAGTGCGTAAGTTGTATTAAGAAGTGAACAGGATCATGGAAAGTTGTTATTACATGTTAAAATTATGCGACTTTTTAGTCCAATTAATGAAGGAGAATACAAAACGACATCGACAATCATGGCAATAAAAGACCAAATTACAATTTTTTTTTTCTTTCTCTCCAGGTCTTGATGAAATTTCCGAAAAAATTTGCACAACTCCAGATCTACTCGACCTTTCCCAACGCCTTGATCTAGAAGCTTCTGAAATCCTGCAGGTCATGTCCACATCTGTGTCCTGTCCACTAACCTTAATACGACAAATCGTTATACAGATGCTTCAAAAATGGGTACGACATGGAGGAACAAGACAGAGGCTTCTTGAAATTGCTCAAGCTTTTCATTTCAATGATGTAGCAGACAAAATAG
The DNA here is from genome assembly GCA_030265145.1 of Strongylocentrotus pallidus. Lineage (NCBI taxonomy): Eukaryota > Metazoa > Echinodermata > Echinoidea > Camarodonta > Strongylocentrotidae > Strongylocentrotus > Strongylocentrotus pallidus. The sequence continues at coordinate 4,237,978 of JARBES010000120.1, forward strand.
CAACAGGTAACAGTAGTTAACATAACTTCGTGCAAAGTCTCCTCATAAAGAAAACCCAGTGAATAACATCTTTGGCCTGTCGTGTCATAGTTCGACCACATTCATATCAAGGAATGCTGTAATCTTACTGCAAGTGGTTTTTAAACGTTTAAAAAGATAAATTTTAGAACTTGTGTGTCATTCTGATAACGATAACCTGTGTATAATCCCGACATGTCTTTTAGCTGTTAATTGTGTCTTTGTATCATCCGTTGGTAGCAATGGAACATCACCAAGGTTTCAAGGTCCCCTTCTCTCATGGCATCATTGATCACGACGGTGGAGAGCTGAAGCTAGATGAACTGAACATCAGAGTATCCATTCCTGCAGGAGCAATCCCTAAAGGGATGAGATCTGTGGTCACTCTTAGCGTACTTAGTCGTTCATCTAAGATTCCCCTTAAGGATGGAGACGTTCTCATTACTCCTGTCATTGAATGCTCTTTCACTCGAGAACTTCTCAAACCTGCGACTGTAGCTCTTCCACACTGCATTCAACCGGAACAACATCAAGATGACTTACGTGTTAGCCTTTACACCAAGTTAGGACCAGGTAGCCCTTATTATTCTTCTTCTCTATTCTTCTATGCAAAATTTCTCGTTAGTTTTCTAAATTTGCTGAATAAGGTGTGTCACTTTTAACATACCAACACTTCAAAATTATTAATTTTGTTTATAAATCACGAAACGAGGAAAAAGTTTTCTAGTTATGTAAATAGATTTAGGAAATAAATTTCCTAAACATTTCTAAAATGACGGTGCATGACATTTGATAACATATATTCATATTAATTTATGTTTGGGCCGGGTGCGTGTGTGTTTTATTTGAATATATTCTTGACTTTATATTGCTTGACTTTTGGATTTTTTTTCCTTCTTCCTTTTCACTCTTTTTGTATTTCCAAGGTACATTTGGTTACAGGAGCTTAATTCCAAATACATCAAGATATTTCCATATCTCGGAGGACATGGTTGGTTTCCCTACGCGTCATCTTGAACTCTTGGGATTGTCATCAAGCAACGTTCATGGAGTACAATTCACCTGTGAAGTATTTCAGCCTCTGTTCATGCCTTCTTCACAGAAATCTACACTGCGTATTTGCATAGCTCATCCCTGCAACAGATATCCCGCCGTATGTAGACTATTAATGACTTCTTATATCATGTACATATCACTCATACCCGTCTCGATGTCATGCTAATTGTGCTTAGACATTTATTACCCGGGTTATAGGCGAACTGCGAAATGGCCCTGCAGTGTACGATGAACCCCACAACTCCAAAATACTTATTAACAGAAAAAACGTCCTAAAACATAAAAAGAAATAAAGCAACTTTTTTTTTTACTTCGCCATCCTTTTGTTGAATTGCTCAGGTTTGTAATCCAAGTACACTATTCAGTCAATTTTTCAATCATGTTTTGTTATCAGGATATGTGCAGAAGACAGGAAAGCTCGTTGGAACCATTCTACCAGGTGGCGACCGTGATCAAGTTCCGTCTGGAATCAAAGGAAGATGATCTAAAGCTTTGTTGTCTTTCTGACTCAGAGAAGGTCCAGGAAACTGTAAGTATCGCACTAGAACATAATTATGTATGCAGGAACTGTTTTTTTATTCCATGTCCACAATATTTCTTCACAAAATTGATAATTGTATTACGTTCTCATACTAAACTATTATTTGATTAATCAATCACCCCCCCCCCCCTCGATAGAGATTTTTTTCATAAAACTGATAATAAAATTTAAATGTCATCAATATAAAATAATTAACAATCTCTGACATTGCATTATCTGCAATCTTGTTTTAAAATGTTTACCAGGTCCCTGTACGTTGTCTACTAAATGGAGAATGCAACACCTTAAACTTCGAGCTGCTGTCCTCACATGCTAAGGGAGGGGCGAAGAGTATCCATCTACGTATTGAGCAGGGCACATCAACACTCGCAGAGCAACAAATACCCAACTCAATAGAAGGTATGTCAACTCTCGGTTATAAAATAATTTTATCAATGACTTCGTTTCACCATTACGATTGAAGGTAGTTCACACGATATGTCAACATGAAATATCTAGACAAGGAGGTAGTAGGTAAAATATAAAAGAACCACCCCAAGCATGGGAAACTAAATCGAAGTTACTTGTGGTGGTAAATCATGGAGAAAACCATTCTTTTTGCATGTCATGCACACAATAGTATTTTTAGCCAATCATCGCAGTCAATTGTAGGCCCACATGGAAAATAGTAGCCGACCATTGGGTAAACATATTGATCAATTAAGTCTATTTCTACAAAAAGTGTGAGTCTTGAACGGCCGTTCATGTAGACATATAATATGTCCCCATTCCATGTGTTCAGACTCTCTGTTATAATGTTTATACGCAATTCGTTGTTTCCTGTTAAACGTGCAGAAATGATTAAACGAAATATAGTCGGGCTTCAATCGTTCAGTGGTCAATATTATTGGGCAAGCCGAATAGCAACACCTTCAACATTCAAAACATGGTTACACCTTTTCCATGCCCTTAACTTAAACATAACCTTTAAAAACAATGTCTCAAATAAATAAATTGTCCAACTACATACAGCACAATCGCCGAAGAAATGTGTTCAAATGTTATACCTCAAAGATTTATTGTTTGTGTGTTAAAGACATGTTCCTAGTGATATATACCAAGCGTGAAGATTCACTTAAAAACAATAACGAAAATTATAATTGAAGTTTACACATTACAATTATTTTCTTCCCTTTTTCATCTATACAGTCGAGCCAGATTATGGAGTCTCCCACACGTAAGTGGATAAACTATTGACCCTTAGGCTAGGGTAATAATTTCCAAAGCTCTTTGGAAGCGCAAAGAGATGTTATTTTATAACGTATTGTGCGCTATACAAGAACTGAACTATTAGTATTATTATTATCCTGGGCTATTATGTATACCATACTTATCAGGTCGAGTGCTAAATCGAAAATATTCAAAATCATACAGATATAATTAATTAAAGAGCTTTAACCATACCTATACAAATATATCTATAGTAATGTATTCGTGAAGCAGTGTACATAATTGTTGAATATTTGGTGGTAGGATAGGATGTAGCCATGTTATCTTTTACACTGTATTTCATTGTTCTGTCTGTTCTCTTCCTTCGCTTGTCATATTAATCTCATTTCTGCAGACACGGCCGAATAAAGTTTGCATCAGACAACATGCTACAAATCTTGTCGGATTTAGTCTGTTCAGTGAAAGATGCACGTGACCTTGGCTACCAGCTTGGTTTCTCCCATTCAACGGTAAAGAAATACCTAGACAGAGCAGACTCCTCTGCTAACAGCGTCTCAAGCTCAGGATTCAGGGAGATGCTTCGTGACTGGAGACGGTGTGTTCTACCGAATGATCAGGTTAATAAACTTCGTCTTGCTTTAGAGGAAACTGGGTTGAGTTATACAGCCCAGGTCCTCTTGCACTAAAATTAGTTTGAACGTACAAACGGCATGTCCAAGATCAGATGTAATTTTAAAAAGACTAAATAGATTAAAACATTTATTCTTGATTTTTCGTACCTATCCAATGCTGCTGGGAGTTATGCAGTTAAGCTACATATGATAATTAAATCTTTTTAATGATTATAGGGAAATCCAACATTGAAAACTAAACAAAACAAAAGCAGAAAAATCAGAAAAATAGACCTGTGAAAGTTTGAAGGAAATCGGGCAAGGAATAAGTAAGTTATGATTATTTAATGTTATAATCACTAGACGCATAGGCACTTCAAATTGGCCACACAAATGATCTCAAAATCCCCTCATATTTGAAAGGAGACTAAAAAGGGTATCACACAAATGATCTCAAAATCCCCTCATATTTGAAAGGAGACTAAAAAAGGGTATCACACAAATGATCTCAAAATCCCCTCATATTTGAAAGGAGACTAAACAGGGTATCACACAAATGATCTCAAAATCCCCTCATATTTGAAAGGAGACTAAAAAGGGTATCACAAAAATCTACTAAATATTGAAGCCAGATATGTGCGCAGTGTTTACACTTTCTGCAAAATTTAGTACATTTATATATCATTTCGATTAAATAAAAATCCTCATAATTTACAGCTTTTTTGATACACCCTATACTATCAAACATTCCCAGTAACATATAGACAGTTTCCTTTTCAATGCAATGGCATGCCAAGTACTCATATCTCTTCAATGTGCCTCTAATCCATAGAGCAGCACACTCTAAAACATATGCATATGAATATGATAATGATTGCAGAAATATTTTCTTTATTTTAAGGTTGTATGAATATTGTTTCAGTTCTGTTTCAACGATGACAATGTCCATAAGATTATAATTGCAGTCAACATTTCCTTTATTGTAAGGTTGTAAAAATACTGTTTCAATTATGTTACTAGAAACATTTCCTTTATTGTAAGGTTGTATAAATACTGTTTCAATTCTGTTACTAGACTAATCATGTACATGAGATTGTAATTACAGAATATATTTTCTTTATTGTAGGGTTGTATGAATACTGTTGTAGTTCTGTTGCTACAATCAGCATAATTATACTTGATACAGTATTCGCAGTATATATATTTTTTATTTTGTAAGGTTGTATGAATACCACTTTAGCTCTATTGCTACAATTATCCAATGTATGTGATACTAATTACAGAATATATTTTCTTTATTAAAAGGTTATATGAATACTGTTTCAGTTTTGTTGCTAGAATAATCATATACATAAGATAATATTTACAGAAGATGTTTTCATTGTTGTTTGAATACTATATCAGTTCTATTGCTACAATGATGTTGTACAATAGGTAATTAATACAATATATATATATATACATGGTTCATCATAACGTGGTTTGAAAACTGTTCAAATTATATTGCTAGAATAATCTTGTAAATAGTACAATTATGTCAGACCAAATTTCCTTTACTATAACTTAGACTACATGACTAGTGTTTCATTTGTATTGCTATAATGGTCATATATATATATGACAACAAATACAGAAGGATATTTTCTTCATTGAAAGGTTTTATGAAGACTGTTCAATTGTTTTAATACGATGATCATGTATATTAGGCAATAACTGAAATGAATACATGCTTCATTATAAGATTGTATGAAAACGGTTTTAGATGTATGGCTACAACAATCTAAGTATCATTTGAGGTGTTCACACTTTTAGTGGACCCCTCTGTTTCCAACATGTATTTGTTTACATTTGTTTTAAATGCTTATAATCGATTTGTAAAGTTTTGTTGGAAACATGAATATTATGATATTGAAAAAAAAATTAAATTGAAATTGAATGTATATAAAACAACAATAGCAGTGGATAATTTTGTTATTGTAAATTTGCATGAAAACTGTTTCTTATATATTGCTACAAATCATTTAATGAAGAGTTAACGTTAATTTGTGAAGTATAAGCAAACATTGATTTGTGAGCTTTTCTATTGATTCTGTATAGGCGAAGAATATCATACAAGAAATGATTCTTTAAGATGACTGCTCATAAAATGCGATCATATTCAAAATATGACAAAGTAGCTTCAGTCTTTGGACTAGGTATTTATGACACTATGTGCTTTCCCATATTGCCACATGTGTGTGCAGTGTTTTTCAAATGCTGATTTCAGCAAGATTACATATCATTATGATTTGTATATATATATATATATATTCTTTTCCTTGTAAAATTTGCTTACAGTTGATATGATCCTTTATGGTTTTATTCTCCAAAAAGAACTGACACTAGTAAATATGTACTTTTGTATTCCTTGTATTCAACAAACTTTGTATTATCTATATTCATTTTCATTTGTTTCGTAATTTTGTGCCTTGACTGCATTTATTATCAATTTTATTAACGTTTCTAACATGTCTACAATGTCGATTTTGTCATGGTTCTAATGCCAGGACGTACAGCAGTATTAAAATGTTCAGTATTTAAGTACATTTGAGGAAAAAAAAAGTGATTTCTAAACCTGAGAAATTTAATCACCCCCTTGTATAGAACACAATCAGCATTCCAGTGACTTCAAGGCAGTTTCTTTTACAATGCACTTGCTGAACAATACTTGAATTTATGTTTATGATGTTACAG
>JARBES010000120.1:4244245-4255245 GCA_030265145.1 Strongylocentrotus pallidus
TCTTTCAGTAACAGAATAAGTTGAAAAACCAAATGATAATTTATACTTTTAGGGAACTTATTTTACAAGGCCCTTTGACCTTATTTTAGTTCCCCTTTTCTCATTTCCGACTAGTAAATTTGGTATCTTTGATACCGTTTAACTTGTATGATTGCATGTCATTTTTTATATAATGTATATTGTTGTAATGATCTTTTGTTTTTATGGATATGGAAATAAATGAACAAATGAAAATGCAAAACCCTCGTAAAAGACAAAAGCAATCATTAGTTCATAAGTTCATTTTTATTTTCCATAGCAATAACAAATTTAAAACATTGCAAATGAATAAAAAGCCTATGAGACGAACAACTGAATAATACAAATTCAATAAATATAAACACATAAAAGACGTCAAACAAATAGTAATGGGAATGAAGATTTAAGATGAGGAAACAAATTATAATAGGATGTACAAAAGCATTACACATGATATTATTGTGGAAGGATCCAAGAGGAAGATAGTTGAATAGTCTTAAATGCGTTAGAATCCGATTAGGAGGAAAATAACACGAGGAAAGAAGAAGAAAGGGAGTGGGAGGTGACGAAAACGACGAATCTTCAGGCGATTCCCTAGGACAATTTTAGCTGCAAAAAAGGAGCGAATAAACCCGGTACATATAGGTCTCTTCACTTATACTTTATCCACTGACACAGAGAAATTCCTGACAGGACACTGCTTGCGTTTGCCCGTCACATCAGACCAAAGAAGTTCTATGAGATTGGCGAGAAGCTGGGATTCAACAAGTCAGAGTTACAAAACATCGACCGTCGGACATACAGCAGGAATGACGCTAACGTCCAAATGCTCTCAAGTTGGAAAGCATCACAGACTTCAGGGCCTAAGGCAAAGCAGGCATTGGAGCTGGTTTGGGAGTCTGTGCAGGACGCATCGATAGCAAATAAAACCAAGTGTATAATAAATCATACAATTATATTCTTCTTCTGCTCTCAAGTGTATCATAGGAAAGAATTATTCAAATTTTCCCTATCTATTGGAATTGATATAACTTGATCCAATTCCAATGCCTAATGAATGTACATAAACAATATTCATTCGAATCGCTTTCCTGTATTTCACGGTTATATATTGAGACTTTCCATTTAAATCTGAGCTTTCGCTGTAATCTACAGCATAACATATTCAAGAAATAAGGAAATCGGACATTAATCTCTTGGCCTCTTTGAACAATCATGTATGCCATAAAAATTATGAGTAGATATAGGCCCGATGAATGATAAAACGAAACACGGAAATTAAAATGCTTTTATGCTAAGGACAGTACCATTTTATGGTCATAATGGCCTAATATTTTATATCTTGTAGACGAAGAAGAAGAAGTCAAAGAAGACGAAACGGTGGATGTTCAAGAACTGAAAGTGAATTCTACTACACCGCCTGAACAAAGAACAGAGCAGATCGAGCCTGAAGATTTGAGGATCATCCCGGAGATCATCACAAATTCAGATTCTGGTATGTCACATTAGTGTAAGGTGGCCTTTCACAGGTCAATGACTGCCGTAAGGTTGTTTCAAGATTGTAGTTCATATGATAAATTAAGTTCATATATCTATATATATATATATATAGAGAGAGAGAGAGAGACATACTTGTATTTCAAGACCACCCAAGGAAAACATTAAAAAGTCCACTATAGACAGGTGGACTTTCTAGACACGCATTACACACATTTCTCTCTCTCTCTCTCTCTCGAGGGGGAGACAATATGCATAGCTACTTTTGACAAGTGGCCTTTTTAGAGAGGTGGCTATTGTTGTTGGTAGTTGTATGGCGTTTATTCAGTACTGAATATATACGCCATATCTTCAGTCACCAGTATCGCAATTAATTATTGTTTACAACTTCGTATTTCTGTTTTATCACGTTTAATCTGGTAAGCCCGGTTTCGATTGCATTGAAAGCTAGCTTAGCTCGAAGTGAAACAGGCTCCTCGGCTACTCTGCCATTAAGACAGACCGAACTGTATTATGTATAACATATTCTATTTAATAAACCATAGATGGAGACAAAAGTAGTGAAGACATTGACCTCCGTGGAGGTTCACCGAGTACGGGCGAGCAGTGTAGCGTGGCTCTTCGGGTGAAGAGTCTGTCTTCGGCATGGGAACTGGGGAAAGCCCTTCGTCTGGATGATTACGTCATTGTTGATTTCGTGGCACCTTCCGATTCTGCAGCAATTAACAGACTAGCACGGCAACTCCTCAACAAGTGGTGCAGACGTTTAGGAAGCCCAGAAAAGAAAGTACTAATGACAAAGCTTCTTCAAGATTACAACATCCAGGATTGCAATGCAGGTTTGATATAATTATGGAACATTTAAACCCGACTACGGTAAAGTCTTTTACAAAATCACGTTAACTTATGGTAGAAATCACGTGGGATGGTATAGTTTTTTTTTACAGTGCGTAAGTTTTATTCTTAAAGAGCTGAACAGGATGATGGAAAATTGTAATTACTGTACATGTTAGAATTATAAGACGTTTTAGTCCAATTTAAGTGGGTGAATACGAAACGATATCGACAATCATGGCAAATAAAGACCAAATTACAAATTTTTTGCCCATTTTTTTCCTCCAGGTCTTGATGAAATCTCCGAAAAAATTTGCACAACTCCAGATCTACTCGACCTCTCCCAACGCCTTGATCTAACAGCTTTCGAAATCCTGCAGGTCATGTCCATATCTGTGTCCTTTCCACTAACCTTAATACGACACATCGTTATACAGATGCTTCAAGAATGGGTACGACAGGGAGGAACGAGACAGAGGCTTCTCGAAATTGCTCAAGCTTTTCATTTCAACGATGTAGCAGACAAAATAGCAACAGGTAACTGTAGTTAACATAACATCATCCAAAGTCTCCTAAAATGAAAAAAACCCAGTGAATAACATATGTTGCATGTCTTTTCATAGTTTCATATCAAGGAATGCTGTAATCTTACTGCAATAGTTTTTTTTAAAAAAATATTAAAGAACTTGTACGTCATTCTGAAGACGATAACCTTTATAATCCCGACATGTCCTTTATCTGTTAATTGTGTCTTTGTTTCATTCGTTGGTAGCAATGGAACACCACAAAGGTTTCATGGCTCCCTTCTCTCATGGCATCATTGATCACGCCGGTGGAGAGCTGAAGCTAGATGAATTGGACATCAGAGTATCCATCCCTGCAGGAGCAATCCCTGAAGGCATGAGATATGTGGTCACTCTTAGTGTACCTATTCGTTGTTCATCTAAGATTCCCCTTAAAGATGGAGATGTTCTCATTACTCCAGTCATTGCATGCTCTTTCACTCAAGAACTTCTCAAACCTGCGACTGTAGTTCTTCCACACTGCATCCATCCGGAACAACAAGATGACTTACGTGTTAGCCTTTACACCAAGTTAGGACCAGGTAGCCCTATTATTCTTCCTCTCTATTCTTCTTTGTAAAATTTCTCGTTAGTTTTCTTAATATGCAGAAAACAGGTGTTCTTTCTAACATCCCAACACTTCCAAATGATTTACCCTTGTTTATAATTTTTTTAATTTATTTTATGTAAATAGTTTTAGTAAATAAATCTCCTAAACATTTCTAAACATGAAGGTGCATGATATTTGATTACATATATTTACATTACTTTATGCTTGGACCGGCGTGTGTGTGTTTTACATGAATATATTCTGTTTGACTTTTGTAAAAACGTACATAGTGTTTTTTTCCTTTTCACTCTTCTTATATTTTCCAAGGTAAATTTGGTTACAGGAGCTTACTTCCAAATACATCAAGAGATTACCATATCTCAGAGGACATGGTTGGTTTCCCTACGCGTCATCTTCAACTCTGGGCGTTGTCATCAAGCAACGTTCATGGAGTACAATTCACCTGTGAAGTATTTCAGCCTCTGTCCATGCCTTCTTCAAATAAATCTACATTGCGTATTTGCATAGCTCATCCCTGCAACAGATATCCTGCCGTATGTAGACTTTTAATGACTTCTTATATCATGTACAAAGCACTCAATACCGTCACGATATAATGCTAACAGTGCTTAGACATTATTACCCGGGTTATAGGCGAACCGCGAAATTGCCCTATGATAAACCCCCACAATCAGCTTCAATTCCAAGATATATACATTTTTTTTAAAACGTCCTAAAGTGGCGTGAAGAAAAAACTACAAGAGGAGGGAAGATACATGAAATAAAGCAACTTGTATGACTTTCCCATCCTCTTGTTGAATTGCTTAGGTTTGTAATCCAGGTACACTATTCAGTCAAGTTCTCAATCATCTTTTGTTAGGATATGTGCAGAAAGCAGGGAAGCTTGTTGGAACCTTTCTACCAGGTGGCGACCGTGATCAAGTTCCGTCTGGCATCAAAAGAAGATGATCTGAAGCTTTGGTGTCTTTCTGACTCAGGAGAGGTCCAGGAAACTGTAAGTATCACACTAGAAAATATGTATACATGAACTGTTGCTTTATTCCATTTCCACAAGATTTCTTCACACAATCGATAATCTTATTACATTATCATACTAAACGATGTTTGATTAATCAATCACCCCCCCCCCCCCCTAGTTAGCGATTACTTCACAAAATTGATAATAAAACTTAAATGTTATCAACATCAACTAAATTAACAATCTCTGACATTGCGTTATCTTCAATATTGTTTGAAAATGTTTACCAGGTCCCTGTACGTTGTCTACTAAATGGAGAATGCAACACCTTCGACTTCGAGCTGCTTTCCTCACACGCTGAGGAAGGGGCGAAGAGTATAGATCTACGTATTGAGCAGGGCACATCAACACTCGCAAAGCAACAAATACACACCTCGATAGAAGGTATGTCAACTCTTGGTTATAAAATAATTTAAAGGACTTCATTTCGCCATTACGGTTAAAGGAATTTCACACGATATATCAACCTGAAATATCTATAGAAGGGGGTATATTTAAAAAAAAAACTTCTCCACCATGTCCACCCCAGGAATGGGAAATTAAATCGAAGTCACTTGTGGTGGTGAATCATGGGGAAACCAATCTTTTTGCATGTTATGCACACAATATTCAGCCAATGGAAAATAGTAGCCGACCAATAAGTAAATATATTGTCCAATTACGTCTATTTCAACCAAAAATGTGAGTCTTGAAGGGCCGTTCATGTAGACACATCTCCCTATTCCCTGTGTTCAGTTTCTGTGATAATGTTCACACGCAATTCGTTGTTTTCTGTTAATCGTGCAGAAAGGATTAATCGAAATATACTCGGGTTCAATCGTTCAGCGGTAAATATCATTATCAAAGGTTTATTGTTTGTATGTTAAAGACATGTTCATACACTGCAAATTCGTTGTGTAACAGTTGGCTGGTTCACTCCTTACACAGGGGTTGTGTTAAGTTGTGTAAAAAAATACAAAAAAGTTGTGTAATTTTTGTGTACACAACTTAACACAACCCCTGTTTAAGGAGTGAACAAGCCAACTGCTACACAGCGAATTTGCAGTGATATATAGTGATATATACTAAGCGTAAAAATAAATTATGATTGAAGTTTACACATCACGATTATTTTTCTTCCCTTTTTCATCCATACAGTCGAGCCAGATTATGGAGTGTCCCACACGTAAGTGAATAAATTATTGGTCCTATATGCAGTAAAGGTGGATCATTATCCTGGGTTATTATATACCATGCTTATCAGGTCGAGTACTAAATCGAAAATATTCAAAATCATACAGATATAGTTTGTTAAAGAGCTTCAGACTTACCTATGCATATATATATATATATATTATATGGCTATAAATTCTATAATAATATATACACGTGAAGCAGTTGGTGAATATTTGGTGGTATAACATTTATCAAAGTAGGTTAGGATGTAGCCATGTCATCTTTTACATTGTATTTCATTGTTCTGTCTATTCTCTTCCTTCGCTTGTACTGTCACTTCTACAGACGTGGCCGAATAAAGTTTGCATCAGATAAAATGCTAAAGATCTTGTCTGGTTTAGTCTGTACAATGAATGATGCACGTGACCTTGGCTACCAGCTTGGCTTCTCCCATTCAACGGTGAAGAAATACCTTGACAGAGCAGACTCCTCGGCTAGCAGCGTCTCAAGTTCAGGATTCAGGGAGATGCTTTGTGACTGGAGGCGGCGTGTCCAGCCGAGCGAGCAGATTACTAAACTTCGTCTTGCTTTGGAGGAAGCTGGGTTAAGTTATACAGCTGAGGTCCTCTTTAACGAAAGTTAGTTCGAACGCAGAAACGGCAAGGCCACGATCAGATGTAACTCCAAGAAGAATAAATAGTTTGAAACATGTATTTTAAGTCTGCATGCTTCTCAGCCTGAATCTCCGAAGTAGATTTTTCTTCCCAAGCCAATGCTGCTGGGACTCATGTAGTTAAGCTATATAATTATGATAATAAAATCTTTTTAAACATCTTTAATTATTATATGGAAATCCAACGTAGTAAACTAAACAAAAATGAAGTAGAAAAATTGAAAAAAGTAGACTATTGTAAGTTTGAAGGGAATCAGACAAGAAATTAGTAAGTAATGAATATTTCAAAGTTATAATCACTAGACGTATAGGCACTTCAAATTGGCTACAGGAATGCTCTCGAAATCCCCTCATATTTGAAAGCTGACTAAAAAGGGTATTACAAAACCCTACTAAATATTGAAGCCAGATATGTGCGCAGTGTTTACACTTTCTTCAAAATTGGGTACATTTTTATATCATTTCGATTAAAAAAAAATCCTCATAATTTACAACTTTTTTTAATACACTCTATACTAACTATCAAACAGTCCCAGCAACATTTAGACAGTTTCATTTTCAATGCAATGGCATGACCAGTACTCATGTCTCTTCAAGATGCCTCTGATCCATAGAGCAGCACACTCCAAAACACGATGATAATTGCAGAAAATATTTTCTTTATTTTAAGGTTGTATGAATACTGTTTTAGTTCTGTTTCAAGGATGACAATGTCCATAAGTTTACAATTGCAGTCAAAATATCATTTATTGTAAGGTTGTATAAATACTGATTAAATTCTGTTACTAGAATAATCATGTACATGTAGTTAAGATTGTTATTACAGAATATATTTTCTTTATTGCGAGGTTGTATGAACATCGTTGTAGTTCTGTTGCTATAAACAGCATATACTTGATACAGTAATCGCAGTATATTTTGTATTGTAAGGTTGTATGAATACTATTGTAGTTAAATTAGTTGCTACAACAATCCTATGTATATGATGATAATTAGATAATGTATTTCTTTTTTGAAAGGTTGTATGAATACCGTCGTAGTTCTGTTGCTATAATCAGCATATACTTGATATAGTAATCGCAGTATATTTTGTATTGTAAGGTTGTATGAATACTATTGTAGTTAAATTAGTTGCTACAATAATCCTATGTATATGATAATAATTAGAGAATGTATTTTCTTTATTGCAAGGTTGTATAACCGTTTCAATTCTGTTACTAGAATATTCATGTTCATGAGATTGAGATTACAGACTACATTTTCTTAATTGCAAGGTTGTATGAATACTGTTCTAGTTCTGTTGCTACAATATCGTATACATATGATAATAATTACAGCATGTATTTTCTTTACTAAAAGGTTGTATGAATAGTCTTTCAGTTCTGTTGCTAGAATAGTCATGTACATAAGATAATATTTACATGTGATGTTTTCTTTGTTGTTTTCAAGGTTGTATAAATACTGTTCCGATTCTGTTTCAAGGATGACAATGTTCATAAGATTACAATTGCAGTCAAAATTTCCTTTATTGTAAGGTTGTATAAATACTGATTAAATTCTGTTACTAGAATAATCATGTACATAAGATGTGATTACAAAATATATTTTCTTTATTAAAAGCTTGTATGAATACTGTTTCAGTTCTGTTGCTAGAATAGTCATGTACATAAGATGCTTTCTTTGTTGTTTTAATATGTATATCAGTTATATTGCTACAGCGATGTTGCACATAAGGTAAATAATACAATAAATATATGGTTCATCATAAGGCGGTTAATCATGTACAATAATCATGTAAATAGTACAATAATTTCAGACCAAATTTTCTTTACTATTAGACTACATGAGGAGGCAAGTTGGCTCAGTCGGTAAAGCGTCTGCCTGTCGGACCAAAGATCTCGGGTTCGAATCCAGCCCAGGCGGATGACTAAAGCCTGCGTTGTGTGTTAACGTGCCCCTCCCCTTGTTTCATAGACGCAGGCTATGTTAAGTGGAAAACACTCCATCCATCGGATAGGATGTTAAATGGAGGCCCCGTGTACAGGAAAGTCACCACCCTTGCACGTTAAGAACCCATTGCACTATTCGTATAAGAGTAGGGGGAAACCCCGGTGTAGTGGTACACCTGCACAACCCAATCAGGACAAGTATATACGGCATCTGCAAGAATCTTCAGTATTGAAGAGAGCAGATTATCTTGAAGAAGAGAAGAAGACATGACAAGTGGTTCAGTTGTATTGCTACGATGGTCATGTATATAAGACACAAATTATAGAAGGATATTTTCTTAATTGAAAAGTTTTATGAAGACTGTTCATTTGTTTTAATACGATGATGATGTATATAGGCAATAACTGAATTGAATATATGCGTTATTATTATAAGGTTGTATGAAAACGGTTTTTAGATGTATGGCTACAACATCATGTATATAAAACAACAATGGTAGTGGATAATTTTGTTATTGTAAATTTGCATGAAAAATGTTTCTCTTATTGCTACATGTACATATCATTTGAATAATAATTGAGGTTAAGTTGTGTAGTATAGGCAAACATTGATTTGTGAGCTTTTTTATTCATTTTATATAGGTGAAGAATGTCATACGAGAAATGCTACTTTACGATGACTGCTCATAAAAAGCTATCATATTCAAAAATATGACAAAGTAGCTTCTAGGTATTGATGACACTATGCGCTTTCCCATATTGCACATGTGTGTGCAGTGTTTTTTCAACTGTATGCAGATTTCAGCAAGATTGCATATCGTTATGATTTGTATATACATGTATTTCCTTTTCCTTGTAAAAGTTTCTTACAGTTGATATGATCCTTTATGGTTTTATTCTCCAAAAAGACTTGATACTAGTAAATATATTGTATACTTTTTTATTTCTTGTATATTCAACAGACTTTGTATTATCTTTATTCATTTTCATTTGTTACGTAATTTTGTCAATGCTTTGAGTGCATTTACTAATTTCTTACGTTTCTTACATGTCTACAATGTCGATGTTGTCATGGTTCTAATACCAAAACGTACATCAGTACTAAAACGTACAGTCTTTAAATACATTTGGGAAAAAAATTGATTTATAAACCTGAGAAATTAATCACCTCCTTGTATATTCCTATAACACAATCAACATTTCCCAATGACTTCAAAGCAGTTTCTTTTACAATGCACTTGCCGAACAATACTTGAATTTATGTTTATGATGTTTCAACGTTAATCAAATATAAAAAGTAACAGAGCATATATTTGTATGAAGGCATATCATTGTTGTAGAAAAGGCGTTTTAGGAGTTTTGTGTCACTGATGATGTACATAAGACGATTACAGTAATGTTTGTATTATATTAAGTTGTGGTAACGTTTCGCAGGGCCCGCGGAACGGTGGGGCTCAGGGGGTCGACCCCCCCCCCCCCCACTTTTTTGGGGAAAAGTATGTTAAAGAGAAATAGAAAGAAACAAAAAAACGCTATATCTTTAATGTTAAATTGTAAAAATGATACTTAATGGCGATCCTGGAAATAGAAACTTACTTTGGAACGCAAATCAAAGGAATGATAGGTACAGGCCGTATGCATAGCAAAACGTAGACATGGTAAATGCCTCCGGCCCAAAAGTGGTCTGGGTGGAGGCCGATATGCTTTATTGAACCGACTTGATGTACCGTATAGAATATAAATGAATTTAAGTTTCTCAGTGTTAAGAAGGCTTAGGCGTATTTACTGCAAGCACGAAATGTGAAAAAGTCGGACATGATTGGCAATACAGTCTATGGGTTTGTTAGTTTTACATTAATAGGTTTAGAGATTTAGAAATAGTTTGTGTTAATACGTATATTAATTGTTAAATACAAAATGATACATTGTGCTTTATACCTGAACCTCGTGTTTTAGGTACTAATATATCAATGCGCATCTTAGTCGATCGTGTGAGTTCATAATTATTATATCTAAAGTCTTCATTTAGAGACATTATGTGTGTTTTAAACTATTGACCAATGACATTAATGTCATTTGTCGTTCGAAACATTTTGTGCCACCGCTTTAATGACATGCAGAGCCATCATTTTAGACCACGCTATACGCGCTAGTGTGTATTTCCTTGTTCAGAATAGGCCTATTCGTATAAATTCAATCCAAAATTCAGCCTTTCTGGAATTCATCTTGTCAGTGGTACTGGCAAGGAGTCAGATTCCAGAAGATTCAAGATACGTATATAATTATTATATTGCTCAACAAATCTGCCACAAACTTTAGAAAAAAATGTGAGAGAAAGAGATGATACGGTACTCGCTTGTATTATATCTTAAACAGAAATTTATTTTTCACCTATAAATATACTCGTAAAAATAAAGGGTCAACGCTAAATGTTCTAATCTTTAGTAAGTGTCTCATTTGAATGAAATATTGCCATGATATCAGACCATGATTTACGTCATTTATGCCTAAATCACATTTGCTCTATGCATAGGATACGGCGGCCATAGGCCCCCGAAATCGAAAGATACCTGCGGCCATGGGTGTCGATCCCGGGGGGGATGGGGGGGATATATCCCCCCCAATATTTCAGGTGGGGGGGATGGCCTGTCCAATCATCCCCCCCAATAATTCACCAGCAAAAAAAAAAAAACAGAAGAGAAAAATTCAGGATGAGAGCCCG
>JARBES010000120.1:4594509-4605396 GCA_030265145.1 Strongylocentrotus pallidus
GTCTCAGTCTTGCTCGGTTACACGTTTAACACATTGGACATTTTCCTTAAAATAAATAAGCTAAATATATAAACATGTAAATGTCCTGAAACAAAGCTCGTTAATCCATATATCCAACCGTATCTTGTTCCTACTCAGCATTGCTCGACAAACTAAGTCTGAGTACTTCACTTCCTCTCCCTCCATCCAACTCATTTACACTTTTCTCTCCTCCTCTCTCACTCTCTGTCTCCCAATATAAATGTTTATAATTTCATGTCATTCTCGATCTTTCTTATGTGGCTATGTCGCCCCCACTTTAATTTAACTTCATCTTTCTTAACTATTTACTTTATATTTAATCTTTCGTAGAAAATAGGTATTTTTGTAAAAGTGTAAATATATTTTTGTTTTTAAGTTTATGTTCTAGAGAGATAGATGGATCGAAAACATCGAATGGCAACAGTTATGTCAAACTACATGTTATCGATAAGACACTGGACAATGAATTCGGGTTAACATTTTCAAGAGGAAATGTTTAGTAAAGATTCAATTATTACGTAATCTGGGACGGTATTTCTTTCATTCTTAGACCTTCTCACATGTCTGAAGCCAAACTTCACCTTTAAAGACATGATTTCATCTTAACTCTCAGGTCGACATTCTTTTTCTCCTTTCGATTCTCCGACATGTAACAGAAGATCGAATGATGACCTAAGAGCGAGACAAACCCTCCAGGAAGCCCAGTCAATATTTGAAGAGCACTTCGAAGTACTCACAGCTCTATCGGAACACGAAGACCTGTATATGTACATCAATATCACCTCGCGAAGGCTTCTGTCCAGCTCTGACTTACATTTTGTATACCCGGTTCCTCCATTATGGAAGTCCTGATTTTGAATGTGTACTCAACGTCCAGACAGGCCCTCATTGTTCCCTGGGAAGTTATTAAGTCAGGAAAGTCACAAATTAAATTTACAAGAAAATTGTTGCTCTTAAGACTTGCGTGTCAGTCATGAAGAGAAAGTGAGACCTAGAGAGAGAAAGAGAGAGAGATAGAGAGGAAGAGAGAGAAAGAGAGAGAAATAGAGGGAGAAAGGGAAAGAGAAAGAGAGAGAGAGAGTGATGTGATATCTTAGGCACACATGTAGATTTAAAGGGGGTATCTTGTTCTCACAAGGCTGACAGAAACGTGTACACGGCATGCAAGTTAGCATTTTCTAGCCTATATACAATTGATGATTGCAAAGCAATCGTCGGAGCGAAAATATCAAGAATTCTAGCCTTTCGTAGAAGAATTAAATGCATTATCTCAATATATTTTCCTCATTATTCTTTTTCCCCCATTTAACATTTTCTCGATATATATAAATATAATGTGTGAAATGTATTCCATTCAAATCGCAATAAATGTGCTGGATTTTTGTTCGTTAAAGAAGCAAAAATCACGAGTGGAATCCAATTGTATCGCGACAAGTGTTAGTTTGTGTGTGTATGTGTGTAGGGTCCCATTTTTGGCAAATAGCAATATAATCCCCGTTTGAAAAAGAAAAAGAAATGCTTTTTTGGGAGAATATTCGAGAAAATAAACTGGTACGACGTCCACCTTTCCACTTCAGAAACGCCATAATAACCCGAACATTATCCCTGTATGATTGGAAAATCAACACCCAGACAACAATAAATATACTGCTACACGACGTATCACCCGACAACAGATGTTCCCATCGTCATGTACTTATCTGAGAGGTTTTACCATATTGCTAGTAGCTACTTGTGGTGTTTAACAATGATCTGTTTGGAGCCAGAAGGGCGTTAACTCCCCATACACTAACACAGAATGAACATACTTCTGGCACTGAACAGACAGGTTGTTTGTGTGGTGGTTGTCCAGGTGTTTTTCTATTCGAAATTGATAATTTCCACGAACCAACAACATGAGGCAATTGTACCCGATGCTCTCGAATGCCCTAGACCTCCTAGAATGAAAATAGATATCGGAAAACGTGGTCGTACAGACTATCGAAGTATAACGTAAGGCAGATATGCCAACTGCCGTCCAACGCCTATAAACATATTCGAAAAAGACAGTGAAGTCTAACGGATTTAATACGAATATGATTTCTAGAGAATGTACGAAAGCATATTACATAACCCATGAGTTAATTTCCCGAATGCATTTGTGGTCGTGTTATGATCACTCTTTAGATGGATAATTTAATAGCATCTCAGACAACCATGTGACATAGTTGCAATCTTTGAAAAGATCAATTATCAAATTAAGCTTATATCAAACGTAACAACGAATATATACCCATCGCTGACAGCGACGATATATTCAAATGCAAATGTACCAAGTGATGTACTACAAATGTCAAAACGGAGAGTCTATCAAATCTATCTTTCATTAGTTATGTGACATGGTTCAATATGAAGATAAACCGAATGTAGGCCCCACTTCCTCTTCTCGTAAAAAAAATGCGACCTAGAATTATGCACACATGCTAAGACCAGTCGCCAACATCCCAGTAAATTCCCAGTATCTATTATGTGTGCGTGGAGTGTGCGTGTGTGCGTGTGTGCATATATCCGCTTAGAAGGACAACTTAATTTGTCACGGATGAAGTGCTTCTTTTCTCGTATAATGTCGTTAGATTTTGCCATAATGTTGCGTTTGTCAAGGACCACGTTTCCGCCCCATCTTCTTCATTTCCTGGATGCATCTGACAGGCTCTCTGGTCGACCAATCGAACGAAGACAGAGACAGAAGAAGAAGAAAAAAACAGGAAAGAAAGGAGGAACGGAAACGAAAGCTACTCTCGTTTCATATGTCACCTACTTGTACACCCCTCCATACAGTGGCGTGGCGTGAGTCCATCTTTCGGGGGTCACTGAGATCAGGGGTGATGAGGGGGGGGGGACACCGTTTTTGTTATACTCTGAAAATGAAATGCGAATTTCCAAGACATTGATCAGGGGAGGGTGCTGAAGGGAGACGTATCGTCTTTTATTTTTGTCCTCCTTGTCCTATTCTTTGTCGCCACTTGTCTCATTTTTTTGTTTTGTTTATTTATGTTTTGTGTGGGTGTTTTCTGTTGGGGGGAGTAGGGGACCTTTCCATGTTCACCCTAAAGCTTTGCCTCTGTCTAGATCTGTCTTTCAAGTTACGTTGAAGATCCCTCCCTCACCCTCGCATTCCTTTAACGAATGTTTAACTTGAGCCGCCTCGTGTTCTTTTCACGTTCGACGCCAATTTGAATGTTGGTAGCCTCCGCATTCCCACCCCATCACATTCCATCAACATTAAATGCATGTGGGGATAATATGTATACCATAGTCAAATGAGAGAGAGAGGGAGAAAGAGAGAGAGAGAGAGAGAAGGGGGAGAGAGTGAGAGAGGTAGAGGTGCATGGATGAGGGGAGAGGTACCATCCACTTATTATATTTGTCCAACAACGCCATATTCACACATTAAAGCATTTCCGCTTTTAACTAATATGAACTGTTCTAAATAAACAATACCTATTCGAATAAACAGTCTTCTAGAAATGGTTAAACCTGTTTTGTGGAGGTAAACTTTTGGGGGTTAAACTTTAACAAATATGATTTGTAACTGAACTTATTTTCCCTGGACATAATAATCCATTCGGAGCTAGAAGGGCGTTTAATCCTGTGTTATATTACTTGAATTTACGCCCCTTTGGCTCCAAACAGACGTAAATCTTAGTACGTATGGGAACTGAGTACATCAATATTATTATAAAAAAAACTTATAAAAAAGCGCGTTTGCTGCAGCCTTTACAAACACACGCACACATAAACACACACGCGTGTCTGCGTGTGTGCGTGCGTGTGTGTGTGTGTGTGTGTGTTTTTGTGGTGCGATGGAAGACAAAGTTAAATCATCATAAATATATCCTATTAGTATTACAAACTCCATCAATTTTCTGATCTTCAACTATGCCGATGAGGATACTAACGTCATCTTTGCAATTAGTAATGAAACATTAATGGCGATTTAGTCCAAGGTCCTGCCGTGTAATTCAATACTATCTCATGGTGGCATTAACTCATTGCATCAAAGTGATAGCTCGAGATCAATCTAGGTGGAAATAATTTTAAAAGGCGAGGGAGGAGAAAGAGTAACCGAGCTGAAAAAAGGCGACATCGTCCGAATTTCTGAATCCATAGTACAGTATATAAACGAGGGATTTCACGCACATGACCGAAGAATGAGTGTTAGAAGTGTATAGCAGTAGTCTCGATCTATAGTTCACCTTTCGATCACTCGCTTGACTGGTATCGATTCCCCAGGGTCTTGTACCTCATCGTAGTGTATACCCATGAGTGGATAGAAAGTAGACCCCTCCCCCCTCGTCTCACTGAAAACAAACACTCCTTCATTCACACGCCGCTAAAATACTGCTGTTCACTGACTGGATTCGGCATTCTTTCCCCAGCGCTCTCCGAGAGAGTACTTATATAGCTGTTCTTTAATTTTTCGCTCCAGTAGACGTGTAAAATAGAAGAGATTCAAACTCGTTCAAGTATGGGGTGAAGAAAACCACAGTTTCCGTGCAAGTTAAGCCCTGCGAATCTACACATTTCACGTCACATTCAGCTTCATTTGTTAAACCACCATTTAAGAAGGATTGCGATTGTCGTGAGTATTGTACGTTTGATATTCCATAAATAGAATACAATACTACATTTTGGCTCTTATGTGTGGTTGCTATACCTCTTCGTTCCATACAAATCGTAGCTACCTACATTTCTATTTATTGAATTTACTCACCTCAATTTAGAAGTCAAATTTTACGCCATGCGAGCAGAGTGAAAAGGAGTTGATGATTTTTTTTCCTTTCTCGTCAAAATTACCGAGACGGCTTCGTGATACAGAGAGAAAATGAAACAAACGTAAAGCACGTACAGTGTTACATTTCACGCCGAAGGAGACCAAACCTGACAAAATGAAAAAAACGCGAGATAGAAATGTGGTATTATTATTCACTTTGAGTTGAATCTTAGGCCCGTCGGCGAAGAAGAAAAAAAAACTATCGTACCCTGGGACAGGGGTCTCCTTCGTCTTTAGTAGATCATGAAGTAATCTGATGTTGAGCCACAGCTCGGAGGAGTCATTTAAAGCTTTGAAGCATCATTAACCACCGCCAGTCTTATCACTCTATTCTACCCCTCGCGGCGGAGTTGAAGGGAGCGCGATTTGACAACTCAACCCAACGACTGTGTGCGCGAGCGTGAGAATGCACATGCCAGTGTGTGTGTGTATGTATGGTATAGCTGAAGGGTTGAAGAGCAAATCGCATACATAACCAAACACTCGAGCACGTGGAGTAAACAGGACTATTATTGCTCGCCTTTGCTCTCTCACCGCTTCTCGACGTTGGCTGAACACCTTGCAAGGTCTACGGCATATCTGTAACTACATCTCTGAATTAGAAACCTTACCTGGGTGGAAAAATGGGCGATGAAAAGGAAACAGAGTACATGTCTGTAGCGGTGGAGGAGCCTGGGAAGAAGACAGCCAACAGCACAAACTCGAGAGGGAAACCTGCATCCATAAGAGCTCATGGTGTGAAGTGCGTGAAAAGGCGTACCACCCTTGAAAAATTCCTAATCTTCCTTCTCTTCGTCGTTCTTCTCTTCGTTCTTCTTCTCATCATTGTTCTGGTAACCAAGAGCAGGAAAGGTAAGATGAAATGAATTTTTAAAATGTTCAGTTTAAAGGGAGGTTTGTGATATATTAATATATAATGTTTGCTTTATCGTGTGTTAATGCACTATGTATTGTATTAAATCGAAAACATTTCTTTTGACAGTTTTTTGCAAATAGTAGAATCGAGCATCTTCCGGAAGATCTTACACAGCTATCAAAGCTTTCAGTTAATAATCATGACTTTTGTATTTGGAATCACAGCACACTGAATGGATGCAATTCAATATGTGCCAATATTCACATAATATCTAAGACACTATTCGGACATGTCTCGGGGAAAATCCATTACTGCCACATTTTGAACTGCTAGTACATGAGGTGATACAATGAATGCATTGAGGTTGGAATATTGTGCTGATGGATGTGGTACGCAGTGGCATCTGAAACATGCTTTTATTCATTCTTACACTTGTTTACAATTTTGTTCTTGGTCGGAAAAATATCAAGAGTGAATGGCATATAATGTTGTATTCATTCAGTTTTATGACTAATCGTAATTTTTTACTCTCGACGTTTCTACTTTTGAAGAATGAACAAGAGCTACTGCAAAGAAATTCAGCAATATCGATGAGAAAAACGATGACAAAGAGATTATGTTGCATTCAATCAGTTTTATGACCTTAATCGTAATTTTTTTTCGTCATTTCTTCTTTGAAAGAATGAACAAGAGCTACTGCAAAGAAATTCAGCAAGAACGAAAAGAAAAACGATGAAAAAAGAGAGAGAGAGAGAGAAAGAGCGAGGGAGGGGAGGGGCTAAGAAAGAGATAGGAAGATAGAAATTATATATATATATATATATATATTTAACGAGAGAGAGAGAGAGAGGGGGGGAGGGAGTTGGGGGGGGGGCTGGATTGTACCTTAATAAAGGTGAGCGAGGCAACAAGAGGAAGATAGATTGGGAGGGATGGAAACAAATGTAACAGGTTAACTGTATTAGACAAACCCTGGCATATTGGTGAAGGCTACTGACTCACATAGGAGATGTCCTGGGTGCAAACCTTGTTCGTCGTCTACATCCTTGACCGAGGTGTTTCCCCAAATTTGGCGCTCTCAGCCTAGGGGTATTAAAAGGAACAACGAACTTGCGGTATCATCACAATTGCAGCCCCATCAGTAAGAGGACTGTTTATATCGATGAGGCTACTTTTGGTAAAAGAGAACACTTAGTACTGTTATTATGAAGATAATCATTATTATTTAGGATTATTTTGACTACTACCACGCCTACTGACAATGCATTTCGTTTCTAGATTAGACGTCCAGTATAATACACTAGTGCCTTAATATAAATATATATATATGATATCAATGGTTATGATCTATTACCTCCCATTACAGCGGTATTCAATTTGCTTGTTCACATTTACGTTCACACTCACTGCTAATGATTCAATGGTTCACATTCATTGCGAATAATAGTGTCGTCCTATAATGCGTACTCTAAATTATGCATGATCTTAAAGTTTATAAACTCTATCCTTGGGCCTTCGATGAGATGTTTTTAAACCTTTTTTGGGGGGGATTGAGAAATCAATATCATTAACATTATTCAAATCACCATCAATACATTTTGTCATCAGTTATTAAAGGTATATCATTTGAACCTACTCAAGACGATATATTGATACACGAAGGAACACAACCCAAAGCATCAGTCCTGGTTGTGTCAGTATAGTAACAACAATACTATATTGAAATTCGTCGTGCTTAAAAAAATATATTAATAAAGAGACCAATTCACAAACATATTAAATTGTATGGACGACCCTAGAGACTCACGAGATTTTGTCGTATATACTAACACGGGAAGTTATATTGTAGGAACTGTTGAAGTAATCGTATCACAGGTGCTTGTATTATTTCGCTTTGGGGAAGAAGCGTCACTACATCTGAATGTCTACCTCATTATAAAGATTGTCAGACAAGGAATAGTACATACGGTTAAACTCTACTTTTGCTATGAAAATTTCAAAACCATCTTTTTCCCACGGCTGGAATAAAGGGTGTTCCACATTCTTTCCTTGATTACGTCTCGCTAAACCTTATCAGTGTACTATTTCAAAGCATTTCAGATGTTTTTGTTGAGCCGTAGCACATGCGCCGTTTTGAAAGGGAGCAGGTATTTTTGGGTGTTTAGACGAATTTGGGTCAAACAAAAGTGAACGTCATCGATGCGGCCTTGGCGGAAGATTTGACAAGGCACAAAGTTGGTCTCTATTTCATCACAAACGGAGGCGTAGGTGGACAATCCTCGCAGACTTCCGAAATCTATGACATTCTTCTCATATTCAGAGGATGAACAAAGGAGACAATACAAAAGGGAAGTTCAGGTTTCTTTGAAGATTTGATAAGGAAAATCGTTTCAATAAGTAGTAAAATAATAATAATAATAAAAAAAACGATGCTTGATATCTTATCTTATGAATACACAAAAACATGGCATCAGCCTTTAAAAATGTGTAAAATGTTGCCTAGAGCAAGGATTATATTCTCATTTAGATGCGATTTCATATTTGTAAAGATGGCGCGCCATTTTCTTAGTATATCATGACGAAACGTATTAGAATGACTATTTTAAGTGTGTCAAATATATTACGATCTCCCCTGCTCATCTCATACCCTCCCATCTGACACTGTTTTGACGGGATAGGTTGATGGTAAATGCATTAACTTTTTTGATTAAAATTGTAGTGATACATGTGTATTCAAGTTATTTTAAGATCATCTCTGATTGATCTAATGTCTGGTATAGTATACATGTTCGTTAAAAGTGTGCTATTTTAAAACGTTCAATGTAAAACTGTCGAATAGAAATTTCTAGAAATGGTAGCTAAAAAATGAATTTCAATTTCATAATTTTGCCTTCACATGTAGGCTATGCCTTGCACCATACATTACCTCCATTAAATAGAGAGAGAGGGGTATAGAAAGAGAGAGATAGAGGGGGTATAGAAAGAGAGAGAGAGAGAGAGAGGGGGGAGTATAGGTATAGTGGGGTGGGGAGCGATGTTTTATTACTAATGCCAATATCATTGATTTATGCATCTAGCTAGTGGAATCTTAGCCATTTATATCTATAAAAAAAGACGAACGTTATTAAAAGAAAATATGGAATAGATTACCACTAGAAATAAGGGAAGCCCCATCATTAGATAATTTTAAATCAAGATTGAAAACTCACTTGTTCATATAATATAGCACAGCATTTACGAGCTCTTGCAGCGCAGTAGAATATATCCATATAGTTATTGCGCTTTACAAATGAATATTATTTATTATTTATTTATGCCACCCTTGACTCCAATGAAGTGACCAGAGACGATACATATCAAGCACATTTAATGATATTAATGATTATATAATGGAGGTTTTGTATAGCGGTCATGTCTGTCAGATTTGACACTCCTGACGCTCCACAATTTAGGGGAATAGATTAGCTAGATTTTTCTACTTTGTGATACATCAATAACCCCAACCGGTGCTGACATGAGGATAGGTCACTAGTCGCCACATTAGTGATAATGTTTCCATACAGAATACATGTAACCATGCAATGAGAGCTGCAAAGCAATTTTGTTGTAACGGGACCGTACTCAGAGAAATCATCAACAATGTACATTGGCTAGCCCTTTTTATATTTTAGTGAATGCCTATCAGAAACCTTACTACACATGTTTGTTTTGTTAACTCGAAGAAAAACAAAATCGTTGTGATATTTTTAGCTGATATGAAATTGAAAATGTGAGCCAGAGGCCACCTAAACACTTTAATCTCTTTGGATCACAATGGGTGATGATTATTTGATATTTTTGCTGTAAAACAGCACCCATAGCAACGACACAGGTGGGCTATTATAAAGGAAATGTATTTAACCCCTCACACGCTGTAGGCAGCATTTAACTCGAGCAACGATGAAAAACGCTCAGATTCATTGCCATTAGGCCTAAGGTGATGGATTATCCCGGCTGAACTGCAACAATGCGTTATTTTTCCCTGGTAGATGAAGATATGGAAGGGGGGAGGTGAATGAATAATTCATAACCTCACTCCATATTATATATTATGTCTGGGATCTGGTAATATGTGCTTTGCATTGACCAGGTATGTGCATGTGCCTCTGCAGAATCGAAACGCCCTGACTGCATATCGTTTTACAATTTTAGCCTGTAGTCTGCCATGAACACTAAGTGCATGACACTCGTAAGACATGATTTCAGGCAACTTTCTTTATCCAATTCAGATGAAATATAAACTTCATTATTGTGTATTTGTACACAATATAAACAAAATGTGAAAACCACGTATGAATTCGTGAACGGGGCTATACTGGGACGTTGTCGTGGATGAGTAGATTTCTATTGCCACTTTGGTCGTGAATAAATGACAGGTGAATTCATACACTTTTTATAGTCGACAATCGATTTTTTTCACCAAAATAGGCACGAATACTGGAGGGCTGTCATATTAAGGAAACCAATCATTGATATAAAATGAGCAGAACCGCCCACTCCTATTTGAAGTAATCAGTGCATGGGCCATCCATACAAAACGAGTGAAAGAGAATGATGAAAAACTACAAAACCCTTAGAACGGACGTTTGATCAAGAAGTTACCAGCCTGGTAACTTCTTGGTTTGATAGAGCCAGACTCTTCCCCCGTGGCGTCCGTACAAATAGTATGTAGTATACAGGAGGCATGGGTGTGGGAGGGGGAGGGGGGGGGGGGGTTACACATGTATTACCCCCCTTTAGCTGTATCAATTTCAGGGGGAGTGAATGAATAGATCACCCCCTGAACAATAGGTATTAAGTAAGGATCTATGCCACTGACTACTAGTAATACTTATTCTTCTAACAATAATATTGATTAGTAGGATAATTATTACAAAATTGACAGTAAATATAATTTGGGGTTTATAAACACCGCATGTACCTGTCACTGATTACACTCCAGGCACTTACTACGAGTAGTAGGCCAATTATGAAGAATATAAATTAATGACTAGCGAAAGGACATTAGCGTCTACCAGAGCTCGAACTGACAACCTTTTCATATCCGGCTAGTGTTGAACGACTCATTCACGACATCTTTACTATCTATCTCAGTATCTTCTCCCGGTTCGGAGGTTGATTGCAACATCTCTCCATTTCACTCTATCTTCTGCCATTC
>JARBES010000120.1:5095227-5107684 GCA_030265145.1 Strongylocentrotus pallidus
CAATACTTACATGCTACATGATCAACTATTTCTGATCCTTTCCACACCTTTTCTTTCACAATGCAATCGCATTACCAGTAGTAAAGTTTATCTTTAATCAGAGGGGGCGTCCAAAAAAGCAGCCCTTTCGACGAAAAAATAATATTTTGTAAATGATATTTTAGGGATTGCTTGAAATAGCATAAATCTGATGTCATATGAAAGAAAAATAAATTGTTTACATTTTAACATCAATTTTGAACAAATGGGGATTAATTAGCATCGTAATTGTGTGTAAGTAACGTGATTTTTCGTGATTTAAAAAATACAACTTTTTTTCTCCATATATTAAAATCGGAGGGGTGTCTTTTTTCGTAACTTCCCGATAATTTTGTTTCCATGTACAAGGACAATATCTAGTGCGAAGGTGAGGATTATATCTCTTAAAAATTTGCTAGGTAATATTTTTCGTTTTTCTTTGTTATCTTGTTATGTTTTTTTTTAATGTTTTTTTAAGTGTTATTACAGGTGTAAAATAGATATACTGGGATTCTCTTTTGGAACTCAAGAATGCTTTTGCCCATAGAGGGCTAGGGCGTTTGGTCATTTAATTTTTCATGGATATGCTTATGTAAATTTAAATTTGCTATTTCCCCCTTACATTGGAATATTTTTAATTCGCAGGTGTAAGCAGGAGGGAAAAGGAAATCCAAATTGCACAAATTTGTCCCTCTCTTTCTTAATGTTGTTCCTCAGTCTAAAAGTGCATTTTCATTTTCATTTTCATCAGAGGCATAAAAACAAAAGTGATAAGTTAAGGTGGTATGCAAACGTCATACATACATATATATTTTGTCTTGCGTTCGTATGCATTTCAATCCTATCTCTCTCTCTCTCTCTCTCTCTCTCTCTCCATATCTCCTTCTCTCTCTGTTTCTCGTTTTTCCCTTGCTTTCCCTCTCTTTGTCCGTCTCCATCTTTCAGCGTTTACTTAAACCACGCCTTTTCTCTCCTTCATACACTCTCCAATCAAATCCTTCTTGTTTTCTGTGAAAAGCACTTTACCCTCTGTCTTTATTCATGTTGCCCACCTCTTGTCCGACTTATTTCAGTTTACGTAAATAAAGCTCTAAGGCGATATTCAAAATGTAAATGGCTTTCATAATTATTTTATTCAATTTCTTACGATATATCCCCTTCTACCGATACCATCTCTCAACAACAAGAACATTTTGAATGCCATGAGTTCTATCGGTTGTAGATCGATCCTTCTCTTTTATACAACGTACAAAGACATATTACCTGTTTGTAATTCCCTAAAAGTGCGTATATTTATGATTATGTATACACGTACAATAAACACAGTACATAACTCTGATACACACAGTCAGTGTTGATAAAAGTCGAAGGGATTATATTTTCTTCAATTAACAATTTCCTAGGCTTGTGAGAAAAAAGAAACCACCTTTAATATGTTATGTCATGAAATGTCTGCATTTTGGGGAAATTTCACTTTGAGTGATTTTTGTTAATGGATATCATTTGTTATACCATTCGATATCTTGGGTCACGGTTGGTTCACTAAATTATTGATATCTTAACGATGCCTTCGTATGGTCATTGTAGATGAATTTCTATTCTTGCTGATTAATCTCAAAATATACAACAATAATAATTTATGAATAATGACAATGTATTTGGATTAATAATATATGTCTTTCATGCCGTACAAATAAAAAAAAACATAAGTGTTGTCCTCCTGGAGTTGACAATCGATTAAATCTTAGAACAGCTAGCTCCACAAACATACACTCAAAAGATTTGTACCAAATGACCTTAATAGCAATTTTTGTTACCTTGATATTAAAAAAACATCACAACTGCAACAAACATATAAGATCCATATAACCACGGATCTATTAGGTCTACGAAATAACCAAATAAGTTGCTTATCACATGATAAAACAAGCATCAAAGCAAATGACATTCTTACTGTTTAGACAGATATACGAAATTGTTGTCTCTCCAATTATTGATTAGATAGTCACAAACATTTGTTGTTCTTACAAACACACAAAATTCATATTCTGTAATTCCTATACTGTTAATCTTTTCAAACATATTCTTTGTTTCCACTATCAATATCACGTTACAGCAGTCCTGTTACATTGCACCATTGTTATTGGAAATAGACATGCATTCTAATGCTACTAAATAACACGACAATTATCCTGTAAATCGAAAGATGTGTTCCATCAAACGCCATTTTCCAAACCATTGAATTGAGACTTCTCTCTGTCTTTAATACTACCGTCTGTCTTACCCCTCTCTGTCTTATATACAACGAAGTCCAGATTGTAGGTATATACCATTTGATCTTGATTAGTTTAATACAAGAAAATTAAAACGAGATAGAGTAGACTCTTTCTAAATACAGCAATGGCAGTTGCATGCATGTGACAAAATTTGATTTAAATACATTAAACAAAAAGTATCATGGTTAGTTGAATACAAGAATATCTAAACGAGAGAAGGTTGCTAATTTCTCTCTTATTACATCGACGACTTTAACATACATGTCACAAATAAACTAAATTGTATGTATACACGGAGTGATTACGATTTGATGTAAGAATATCACAACGAGATCAAGAGGACTTATTCCTTTTTTTGTATTACTTCAATAACTGTTACATGCATGTCATAAACTAGAAAAGATCATATTAAAGTTAGGATCATGACTAGTTAGATGTATCCGTTCTGGGAAATGATGTGATGACACAATACTTAAAATACAAAGTGTATGGATGTTCTTTTTCTATTTGACTGAAGAGCAAAACAAAACAAAAAACATAAATCTAAACGAATGTATGATATAATGATTATGATATATTTACACACAGTAATATACATATCGAATACTTTATCATGTTTTTGTACATCGTATCAAGAAACTAGTATGTTCACTTCTTGATTATAATGATTACATTTAGAAAACAAATATGTTCAATACTTTAATTTCAAAAGCAAGCAATGATTGGATAGGACAGAAATAAGTCTAAAGCTACACACGGTATTTTTAACAATCTTTCTCGATAATGGATGAATTGTCAGGTAAACAGGAAGGAAAAGTCGAAACAAATTACGTTACCCGGAGTTCATGAAATAAATCCTCAGGGTGGTATACAAGAAATTCTTACAGAACACATGTATCATGATGAAGGATATATCAAGAGATCCTTACCGATTATATTCCTGATGACCTTGTTATGATAGTACAATGCGATACAAATGTGTTATGATCATTACACTGTTTCCAATATGAGTACACAGAAAATGGTTGGATTGTTTATCAAACAATCTATAGAGAGTTTAGAATTGTTCAAATCAGATCGCTTCTGTTCGATTCATTTCATATTTCACATTTCACTTTCTGCATTGTCAGTTCTACTTACCAGGAATCTAATGATAGTAACAATACAATTTCTTTTTGGATAAAAATAAGTTCATATAGTGTATCACATACATTTTATTTGTTTGTAGTTACTTGTAACTGAAGAAGAAATGAAGAAGCCTAAGTAAAAGCATATTTTGTTGAGTGTAGCCTGTATATTGTAGGCTCTAGTTTGTATTGGAATAGATTGTTTTAACATTATAACCCAAATGTTGATCACTAGGAACCCCCTTTTATGATTATGTAAAATGGTAAGGATTCACAAGCCGTCAAACTTTTGCTTACCTTGAAGCTTGATTGAAATAAGTTTCTGGTTTTAATATATGTTAACTGATGGTATCCTGGTATACTCATTACATGTACTTCTATTCAGAACTGGATACATTGCAATGAAATCTAAACAAAAGACAAACCAATTGCCGCCCTTAGCCATTTGATATTTTAGTCGAGTCTTTACGATGATACGTATACTGAAACAATAAATGCAGGAACTTAATTAGTCAATCAAGATAATTAAGGGCAAAGGCATCTTTTTCTTCACCATGCTTCCAGATTCAAGGAGAAAAATACTGAGCCATTAAGTTGTTTTTCCTTTTTTTGAATGACAATTCATTCTAGTAAATAAAAAATATGGTTGCTGTGTGTTGCATTGTTTCCTCTTATTCCTCTTCTCTACCCGGATTTCTTTTCAGGTAAATCTATCGTTCTATCTGTTTTGAATTCCATATTAATGCTGGCTTCCATCTACATGCACGCTTGCTCTCTCTCTCTCTCTCTCTCTCTCTCTAAAATACTTTGCTTAGGTCAAAGTACTTTCGAAGAGGCTGCAGACAATTAAAATTCGCCTGAAAATAAATCGACATTCTCCATATGCTTCAACATCATTATAAAGTTATTAATTCCAAGTATCGAGACAGGGCATAAGCAGTAATACGTTTATGATACGATATTTCATGCATTTTAACTTTATATATCCTTCAGTTAATATAATTAGTTATTCGGGGAGCCTGGTTACCGCCACACTCGACAAGTTTCACTTTGAAGTCTGCAGTAGTCTGCTGCCATTACGTGGTCTGACGAGGGTCATCTTCCAACGTTGATACGTTGTTGCCCGGGGTTGTTGCTTGACGGCCCAATCACATATTATTGAGCGTTATCTTTGCATAAGAATATGAGAGAGGTGAATTATATATTATCTATTTAAAGCCCCAATCACACCGAACTAGTTATCAATATGTTCTGGAAAATGTTGCCAAACGGGCTCAAACTGTGTGGGAACGGTAGTAACTGTCTACGAACTGTTTAAGAACTTCCTGGACGGGCTCGAACTGGCTATACGGGAGAGTGTTCTAGAACTTTGAGCCTGTTCAAAATTGTCCCCGTCCTGCAATTAGACGGAGTGACAACGTACTTGAAACGAGGAGGACGTACTACAAACGGACTGATTGCCGTACTTTGAACGGAATTGCCGTACTTCGATCCTACTAGGAACGTGTTACAACGTGCTGTGGTCGAGCATCAATTAGCAGCAGCTAAGCCCCCATCACACCAAACAAGTTCTCACTACGTTCTGGAACCGTCCTATAAAATCGTAAAACGGGTTGTGGTCGAAGTAGAATTCGTAAATAATGTCTATAATACGTACGACCCTAGTACGTTCATAAACACGTTTGCCTACTCTCCGTACCTATCACCCATCTTAAAGGTACTATGTCCCATTTGCAGGCCACAAAAATCAAAAGATTGAATACCAACGGCGTTTGAAAGACAATACTAATTTAGAACTTCCCTCAAAACGAAAGGGCTTGAAAATGGCTTTTATGATTGGGAAAATAACGACTCTTAGTTGTCGAATCGACTTAAGTGATTGTAATCACCTAAGTAATAGTCTGATTTTCATACCCTTTTACCGAATGGTCGTACGTTTTGTGCATTTACAATTTAGTGGGTTATTGATTTAGACAAATTCTCATGTACTTGTTACAGCTCATTTTATGTTTGTTATTACCAAAGAAAAAAAGATGTCAGTCAGTCACTCAATAGTGTCTGACAGCAAAATCTAGAAGATAAACGGGTTTCCTTGCATAATTTGAATACTAGGACGCTGCTACAAATGTTTAAATTTCACAGATATGACATACATGATATATTCATAATTCCTGCAAAGTTCTACAGAATTTGATGTTGGCTGCAAAAGAGACATAGTATCTTGAATGACATCATGTCTTCAGGAAATTCGATTTGATGTTGTTATTTATTTCAGAATTAAGAATATACAGGCAATTTGATTGAAAAAATGCAGGCCACAAACTACATTATTCATCTTAACATGTTCTGAAAAATGCAGTGTGATCCGTACGAATTTCTTTCCAATATACACTCGTATATTCAAACTCATGGATATTGCTTTATTGTAAGAAGCATGGGTTATGTATCTACTTTTTAGCCATGGTGCTAAGTATAGTTTATGTTTGCTAAGATAGAGCATAGTGATTCGTTGGAATCTCTCTCTAATATGTACTCGTATATTCAAACTCATGGATATTGCAATAATTTAAAAAGTATGTTTTATCTTTTTACTTTTCGTCACGGTTCAAAATAGAATTCGATTTGCTGATATTCATGCTACATGATCATTTGACACATTTGTTTAAGTAGCTAGAGCTATAAATAAGATATTAAGGTCATGTTTCCGGATATCGTTACGTAGATCAAGAAAAAACCTATAGCTAGACGTGATCATTTTGATCAGGCCAGAATATCCTACTTTGAATCGATGGAATGCCAGAAAGAGGGAAAAGAATTAATCGAATGATGGGCATGTAATCTATTGTTATATCTTACCCCACCACCATGCTTCACGGTGACAGTCAGCTTGCCTTCACTTTTTACCTCAGAAATCAGTGGATCCAGATCCGCGTTGGTATGACACAAATCCAACCTATAGTAATAAAACAGTACATTTCGGGTGCACAATACATTATCTTCTGAACTTTAAGACAACCCGCTCTGAGAAGCATTCCAGACCTTAGTGCAACTACCCCTAACTAATTTAGAAGTAATAACAATTTTATTTCTTCTTCTGATAACAACATTCAACAATGATAAATTAACGCTAGTTTTCCTCTTTAATATCATGCTTATAAGGATTACACAAGTACTACACAATTATATTTTCATCTTAAATTGTATCCAAGTCTGTTCTACCAACAATTCATGTATTGAAAGCTATGTAATATTGGTCTCCAGACATGGTGAAATAATTTTCTGATTTACATTGCAAATATTTGGCCATCATAATTATATGAAAATATGAATTAAAATTATAACCTTAGCTTTTAATACCCAGAAATGACAAATTAATTTGCATATGCATGAAGTACTGTTTCAACCCATCTTGAAATGTATTCATCCTGTTCGGCGTGACAATGCTAATATCCATTAAATTATTTGAATTGATTTAACTGGGATCTTAAATGGAAGATTATGATTAAAATTATGAACTTTTAACCTCTCTGCTGGAAGCTTTTTTGCATATTTTGCAAATATTGATCTTAATATTGATTCAAAAGGTTGTCCAACTTTTTCAATGACTTTGGAAACATTGCATTGAACACTTGATTCGTTCAATTTGGTATTACAACGATATTTTTTAGATGAAAATATGAACTTTAATCTCTATAATGTTGCCTCTGAAAATGTTGTCAGTGTTTTCCCTGACCATAAAAACATAATTCTGAGAGCTAAAACCCTTTGAATTTAGTATTTAAATGCATATTTTCCAATAAGACAATAAATAATTTGTCATATTACGTCATTTTAACTGCTTCCCACTTCTTAAAGGGACTTGGTAATATTGTTTAAATGAAAGAAAATTGTGCTAAGGTAGTGACTTTAATTCTAGATGTGCACTTAAAGATAATCTGAAAGTTTGAGTGAAGACGGACCATTATTAATGATACAAATTGGGGAAAACTGATCTGATCGATTTCTTAATTCTCCCAACTATATTATTCCAATTTAATTACATTTTAGGTGAATGTAAATTATCACAAAGCGATTAATTGGCTCTATGTACCATTCCAGACATTTAAGTGTTGAAAGATTTTGTAAAGCCTGCCTTATGTCTTATTTTTGAGAGAAAACGGTTGGGAAAATTCGAAAATGATTGGGAGAATTTACTGTTAATCACGCCTTCAAAGAAAACCATAATTTTCTTTGTGGTTTGAGAATTTTCACAGGATTTTTTTTACCTGTTAGAGGGTAAGTACAGTAGAAGGAATATACAAAACTTACAGTTTTTTTCATCAACCTTCAACAATGTTACCGAGTCACTTTAAATGGGTAAAAATACTATTTCGACTGTCCTTAAGGGAAAAGGGAGAATATTAGAAAAGGAAGAGAGAAAATTAATTAAGAGAGAGGGACTGTGGGAGAGAGAGAGAGAGAGAGAGGTGGTAAAGAAAATGAAGAGACAAAATAATCACAGTAAAAAGTAACACAAATGAGTCTTTCTACAATGTGTTGTACATGTACATTTCTAAAAAAATGTATTATAATGTGGCAATCATAAAATCAAATGAGACTCACGCTATGATTGTCAGGTGTGTATGAGTGGTCATGAGTTGGATGATCTCAGCTGCCTGCTCGTTGTACAGGCTAATGCGGGTAATGGACAGCTTGGTGAGCCGAGGACATGATGTTATCACCGCCTTGCAGAATGACACGGGGTCACTCAATGTAGTTGCAGCAAAGATGCTCTGCAATCCCTGCATGTGAAGGTGAGTTAGATGATGGAATGGGCAGCAGGCCATTGTGACGATGTCTGGTGCGACGTTATCCCCGGGCCACCAGTCCAGTTTGAGTTGTTTAACTCCGGGACATGATGTATGAAGTCCAAGATTCCACAGACTGGTCACATGCTTACCATCCACAGATAGCTCATCTACCGAGGTTATTCGACGAGTCTACAGGAAACAGCGATGCATAAATGCTCACCACATATGATTTGAATGAATACCAACTCTAATGTAAATTATAGTAGATAACCTGACTCATTGTTGTTTGAATAACTTTTCATATCATGCTTGGTAAATATTCCACAAATATAGAATAATAAAACTTAAAGGGTTTTCATCAGTTTAAAGTAAGGAGAAAGTGGGAAAAAGAATACAATTTAATTTTTTGGATGCTGGGACTATAAATGATATAGAGAATCTTTCATTGACATTACAGTCATATTCGATGCCGTTCCGGAGGAATATATTAAAAATACCTTTCTGTTTTCCATATAAGTGATCCAGCAGATTATGTTCCATTAGACCTAAACGTGTGTTGCCCTC
Source organism: Strongylocentrotus pallidus (assembly GCA_030265145.1). Classification (NCBI taxonomy): domain Eukaryota; kingdom Metazoa; phylum Echinodermata; class Echinoidea; order Camarodonta; family Strongylocentrotidae; genus Strongylocentrotus; species Strongylocentrotus pallidus. The sequence continues at coordinate 5,104,003 of JARBES010000120.1, forward strand.
CATTAAAGAAATTCTTGTCAATCATAAGACTCCGGAAAGGGTGTTTGCGGCATTTTGGATAGAATACAATTGGAGTATTACCCCAACACATCATGACTGCATTGCAAATACAAGTTTTATCACAACAACTTTCAAAATTTCTTAACGTTTTTATTCTTTCTCTGCTTTTTCTGAAACCTTTCAAATTTTCATTCATTTTGTCTTTTTCCACCAACATGACCAAAGCCAACTTACTAACGAGGGTTAATCCTCCCTTTCAGTGGAAGATGACGGGATTGTAGTACTCATTATCATTTTTTGTTTGTGATATTCGTTCAGCAAGACTAAAAAAAATAATTTAAATGATTTCACGTTAAAACAAAGTTACAAATTTGATTATGAAAAAATAAGCAACAAAAATCTCTATAGGAAATAGCCAACGGCAATCATTCATCAATCAATATTGAACAAGGTTTAAGAAAATATGTATAGTTAAACTTTATCCCTAATTGAAAAAATGATAACCGTGCATGTATAGATGATTAATATATTAAATCATCCATATATTTACTAAATAGCCCGTAGTTTGTCGTTTTAACTTGATTTCAAGACAAAATACATTATACTTTCGGCCATTCCTTTACCATTCAAACTTAGTCTGTCTAGTCTTTCTGAACCCCTTTCTTTTGAGCTTGGAACAAAAAGAGAATTCTGACTTCAATCTTGGGATAGTAAAGATACATACCAGTGTCTCTCCATCGTCCATGTCAACTTGTCTGATATCCGTCAAGCTGAGTGACTGGAGGTGTGGTAGCGAGAGAATGGAGTGTAGTCGACATGGAATTATGGAAACATATCCCAAACTCAGCATCTGGATCTGTGCAGAGACAATTTATCAGTTCACACCAAAGTGAAATCCACAATGCGATCCAATTATTGTTTTTACTAGCATAAACACCTTTTTAAAGGCATCGTTTAACGATATTAAATCTGAGATGCATGGCCCTACGTGTTATCAGTGTCTGTGGTATGGTGTAATATTAAAGCCCTGAAATATTGCGCTTCAAAATGATCATGAAGTGCCTCAAAAAGCGAAAACTCTTTGAATGACCCGTTTTACCATTATACTCGTTTTCCCCCAATATACTGTAGTGCTATCAAAACCGTTAGGAAAACGAATTTTTAAATTTCGATTTTCAATTATAAATATCTTGATAATCAGACAGGCGATCGGCTTGTAAAAGTCAAGAGGTTCCTGACTGACCTAAAGGTTTATACTTATCATTGCAGCATGAGCTAAATCCAGGATTTTGTTTGAGAATCTGAGACAAAGTAACCCAATCCCGACATCAGCTGAATCTGAATCTTAGTAACTTTATCATTCACTAAGTCTGATTATTTTGTGTCTATTTCTGCTATAGTTCAAATTAATCATCATATTATAATAAACAAAATGCATTTCAATAAACATGGCATGATGTATTTCACTAGAGGTACTACATTTATTGTATCGGTGGGATGATATCACATCAAACTGATATATTCAAGAGAGTATGTTACACTTATTCCTCTTTGTTTTCAGTAGGTTTATATCATCTGATTTTTTTTCAACATGGATTAGTAAGCATTTTATTAATTCTTCTAAATTCACTACATACAAATGGAAACTCGCATGAATACATATTGCTTCAAATAATGTAAGGCGAAAGGCTCGCGAGTTGACTTTGTGCGTGCCACATTGCTGATATCAGGTATATTTTACAAGCAATACGTGAGAACAGTCTTTAGCAACAGGTGCTACATGATAACTTGGTCATGTGAAATACGATTAAAAGCAGTTAAAATCTTTCAGTTCTCACATTAATCGGTTATTAATGCGTCGTAAACGAGAACAATATTGTAATCCAAATATTCATGGTAACAGGAATTATTTATCTACTGTTACTGACTATTAGTTGAGGAACACAATAGAAGTATTTTTCATTTCATTGTTCGTGTTAATTAATTTGTACAGATTATTTTTTTGTATCTACAAATCGAAGAAATAAACAAAGAGGTATTATGTTTGGTTATTCACAGTAGGCCTATTAATCTTACATGTTCTACATTACCAAACAGTAAAGAATAGCCATCTGTCTATAGTCAATAACGATAATAATATCACAAGTTATGTAATACACGTGTGTTAAAAAAGAAGGGGGCATCATTTTCCTGAAATGAGCACGTACTGATTCTTACTTCTCAACACTTTTCAGAAAAGGGCAAAGGTGATAAATACAAGAAAATAGCCTATACCGTTTTATGTTGGTCCTAAAATGTGGAATTCTCTACCTCCTTTTTTACAGTCTGACGGATTTAATAATTCATTCAAAAGACTTTACAAGAAACATCTTCTCTCTCATTATTATGCATAATTTATTTTAAGCCCACACCTCTCGTAATAAATATTTCTCTTTTTTATTCATTTTTTTCTTCTTCCAAGTATATGTTATTATTACTTCTGCGCCTGGTGCATTCAATTGTCAAGCCATATTGGCTTTTACGAATGCACCATTTTCAATTTGTACTGTGGTCTATACCTTCATATTTTCTTTATATTTTGAAAGCTGTTGTTTCAATTTGTATGTAATTTTGATATTGTGATCTGTTATGAAATTCCATATTTTTTCTTTGTATATATTGTCATAATGATGGAAATAAATGTCAATTCAATTTCTTTTAAAAAGTGTGAAAATGCAGTTACCCCCTCATGTTGAATTTGAAGAATGATAAAACTATTAAGAAACGAATCGTTTCTAATAAAAATCGTGTTTGGGTATACCTTTGATTTTGATGACTCAGAAAGCATCGTCGAGTAGAACTCATCACTCAGCTCCATATAGTCCAGCTTCATTGATCGAAGATTCGGCATTGAGCAGAGACCTCTCGCATAATGAGAGGATGCAGCAGAACCCAGATCTGCGTTCTCGTGCGTTAGCTCCTCAATCTAGTGATGTGACACGAAAGGTTAAATAGAGTGAATAGTATTATTAAGCATATATATATATATATAGACGACATGTCTGACTTAAATATTCGTCAGCGTCATTAATGTTACATCATAAAACTCTAATTAGACTTTTAAAGCAAGAGAAAGAAAGAGAGAGAGAGAGAGGAAAATACCAGCAAATAAGGAAATGGATGTGTGGCAAGAGCAAAGAAAGACGAGATGAAAACAATAATTTTGACAATGATTTAATAGATCTAAATAATAGTATACATTCTTAGATGTTATTTAATAATAATTTGCGAGAGTTTGTTTTGTGTGACTGCTAAAGCATTTGTATGCCACTATGCTTATAAACTAGAGGACCTACGTCCTTAAGTCATAACTGACAGTAATGATGATTACTGCCCCACAAAAGGGCACTAAAATAGCACATCGACAAATAAAATTAATAAAATAAAATGCAATCAATTATCAATGATTCATTGCATTTTTCCCCTGTCTCCAACAGGATATTCCTCTGTAGGGCCATGCATTTTGGTTCAAGGCATGGCCACACAGAGGATTTCTATTCTGTTGAGGATTGGGAGAAAATGCAATGAATTATTGACAACTTATTGCATTTTCTTTCTTTGTTCGTATTTATGGGGGCTGCCCCCTACCCTAGCCCCCGCTGCGTACAGTCATGATTCAGTGGCAAAGCAATGGCCTCGTAAC
>JARBES010000120.1:5192364-5206436 GCA_030265145.1 Strongylocentrotus pallidus
CTCAAAACTCATTTGTTCAAAGCGGCTTTTCAGTAGATTTAGTTTTACTTTCACATTGTCGTTGTTCATTTTTGTGTTTATTTTTGTGTGTATTTTTGTGTACTTATATCTTTTCTTCTCCATGCGCCTCGAACACATTATTCACGTGGAGTTGGCGCATTACAAATACTCTATATTATTATTATTAAAATATGATATAACATTTTACATAAAAAAGAGAATGATTATAGTCTATTAACTTGATTATATCATTAAATGAATGGTTTTAGGACGGTCACCCCTTCATAAGCTAAGCTAAGCTTATGAGCAGGGCCCTACACTGTCAACAAAATACATACATTAATTATATGGCAAGGTGAATAAAACAAATATAACGTTTCTAAAAGGGATGGAAATACTAAGCTACATAATATAGAACACATAATATTCACACGCGCGTGCGCACACACACATACACACAAACCCACTCACACAAACACATCGATGAATAGGTCCTTAGAGGTCAAATTATTAAGATGCAGAGAAAAATTATGTCGGTCTTTCAAGTAGGTACGTTTGAGATAACCTAAGTTTATTGAATCATGTTATTATGATGAGAAGAAGTGTATTTTAAAGAATAATTTGAATTGTTTTTATATGACATGAAATTAAAATGAGAATATGTGGGAGGGTGCGTGTGTATTTTAAAAGGGACATTTTATGTTTGGTGTTCCAAATACACCAAGCCAACTATCAGCGAATCGGAATATTCTTTTGACATTCTTTTCAAGATGGAAACTCCTGCAAGTCTCATTATTAAATTTTAGTCTGCCGATGACATTCTGGGCAATTTCTTTCTTGACTTAATTGTAGCGGGAGGGTGAATCAACTTAAGATTGTGCTAATTGTAGATCATTGGTATGAATGGCATGGTCTAAGACCATGTTGACGTGCAAGAGGGATTATTTTAATAATTCTTCAAATGACTATAGCCATGAAATAATTATGTTATTATTACATAATGTTGAAAGGAACCCCCTCTATGTATCAGCTGAAGACAAAGCCATTACAATGAAAACTATTTGGAAACCTGAAGTGTGAGCATGTCCTACTTTGGGTATTAATCCGTTCTGCTTTAACACAAACATTCCTGGCTAAAGAAATATACGAGAAAAATCCGAAATATATATAACAGAAGTGGAAAAAAAAAAAAAAGGAAAAAATATTCTGGTTTCTGTTTATTGAACTCTTTAACTGACTCCAAGGTGCACCACCCTCAACACGATTGCAGATAATGTATAAGTCATGAAAAAAAGTGAAATAAGTAAAAATCCAACCTCAAGATTTGGTTGCAATAAAGAAAGAAAGAAAGAAATGTAGATACCAAACTACATCTATATATTAAAAAAATGTGTTCATTTGGGGACCATTAAAAGCATATGCAATGCATCTCATTTGATACATTCAATTCATTCTCTCATTTTAATACTTTTTTGAAAGCCGATTTCCACATTCTCGCACTCAATGCCTCCTGTTCATCAAAGGATGAACACATACCACACAAACAGATACCGAACGATTCAGGATATAACGCTTTTTCAAAACATGTTTGATATCCTTTCGTTTATAGCTGACTTTTAAAATAAATGACAATTTTCTGAATGTAATTTTTTCTTTTACTCCACGGTTTACCTCATGATCTTCTTCTTCAGGACTCATGTATGAAATTGACAGGTTTATATTGATGTTTATAACGGCGTAGCGTTTAGATCTGAATCATGTATTGCTGAGTGGGTAGTTTGCGAAAGTGGAGTGATCATTGTGTGTATGTATTTCATTTCTATTTTTTTTCTTTCTCTCTCTCTCTCTGTCTTTATTCTCCCCTCTTTCCTCTCTATCTCTCTCTTTCCCTCTCTCTTCCCTCTCTTTCTTTGTCTCTCTTCCCCTCCTCTCTCTCTTTCACTCTCTCTTGGTCCGTCTCCATCTTTCAGAGTCTACTTACTACACCACGCTTTTTCTCTCTTCCATACATTCTCCAATCCAATACTTTCTTGTTTTCTGTGAAATGCGATTTACCCTCTCTCTTTCTTCTTGCACACCTCTTATCCGACTTATTCTAATGTACGTGAATAAAGCTCTGACGCGATATTTGAAAATGTAAATGGCTTTCATAACTATTTTATTCGATTTCTTGCGATATATCCCCTTCCACCATTTCTCAACAACAAAATCCCATGAGTTCAATCAGTTATAAATCGAACTTTCTCTTTTATACATTATGTACAAAAACATATTATCTGTTTGTCATTCTCTAAAATTGTGAATATTTATCATTATGTACACACGTACAATAAACACAATACATAACTCTATTGCACAGTCAGTGTTAGTATAAGTCGAAGGGATTATATTTTCTTCGATTCACAATTTCCTAGGCTTATGAGAAAAAGAAACGACTAGTAATATGTTATGTCTTGAAATGTCTGCATGTTTAAGAAATCTCACTTTGAGAGATTTTTTTTTAAATCGATAATATTTGTTACCATTCGAAATCTTGGGTCACAGTATTAAATTATTGATATGTCAACAATGGAAATTAGTATGGTCAGTCTAGATAAAGCTCTATTAATGCTGATTAATCTCAAAATATATAAAAATAGGAATTTATGAATAATAACACTGTATTTGGATTAACAATATAGATCTTTCTTACCGGACAAATAAAATCAACGAACCTGTTGTCTTCCTGGAGCTTGCAATCGATTAAATCTCAGATCAACTAGCTGCACACAAATACACACACACACTCAAAGGATTTTTACCAAATGACCTTAACAACAATTTGTGTTAACTGTATAACAAAACATCACAACTGAAACAAACATATGAAATCCATATAGTCACGGATCTATTAAGTCATCGACATAACCAAATAAGTTGCTTATCACATGATAAAACAGTAATCTAAAACATATGACAGTCTTAATACATGGAATTGGTGTCTCTACAATTACTGATGAGATAATTATATGAAATTATATATAAAAATATGTTCTTACAACAAATTTCATATTCTACTGTTAAGGTAGTCAGTTCTTTGTTTCCACTTTATCAACAAGAAATTATGTTTACTCTTAGATATATTAGCAGAAAAATTCAGATAAAGAAAAACGTGTGTAGAAATACGTGAATGAATGAATGTATAGTGATTCTCTTTCTGAGAACATTATACATGTATATAAAGTATATATGTTTTCATATTCAATGTACTTATTTCGAATATCAATAACAATATAGCCGTCCTGAAAATCCATTAACATGAGAAATATATCAAAGAGAAATTCACCGGCTTTCAGATGATTGCAGAATTTCTCAAGGCAACCAAAGAGCCTTTAAGAAGAGTGATCTTTTTCTTCAATACAGCTCGAACAAAGAGAATACACCTCTCACAACGTAACGCACGCTGCAATACTTCACCTGGTTTTCTCTTATTCAGGACAGTCGGTGTACTGTATACGCCAAACTGACATAAAGAATACAACACAGATATTGATGAAAACGGTCATTACAATATAGACGTGAATGGAAATAAATTTATAATAAAGTATACATTTATAGGAAGTGATAAAAACACTGTACAGGAGCAACAGATGTTTGAAATACAACTTGAAAGAAATTGTCATTGTACATAATAATAAACCTTTGACAATTTATAAGTTATCACATGGTTCTATATCCTTTTAAGATCTACTGATCATAGAAAACTATTAACATAACATACATTGCATTATTGTGATGAGAAGTAGCCACACATTGTAATGCTTCTAAATAAAACGACACAAATCCTGTAAATCGAGAGATGTGTTCCATCAAATGCCATTTTCAAAATCATTTAATGGAGATTTATCTCAGTTTTACTACCCCTGTCTTACTTCTCTCTGTATTATTCTCTGTATTACTCTCTGTCTTACTACATCGAATGTTGTATGCATGCGTATTTGATCATGATTAGTTTAATACAAGAATATTATTACAACTAGATCGAATCGACTAATCCCTCTCTTTTACTGCATACATGAGTTTGACATGAAATGCCACAAATATGACCATGATTAGTTTAATACAAGAATTTAAATACGAGACAGGGTAGACTCTTTCTAAATACAGCAATGGCAGTTGCATGCATGTCACAAAATAAGATATAATTTAATTAAAAATATTATCATGATTAGTTGAATACAAGAATATTTAAACAAGATAAGGTTACTAATTTATGTCATATTAAATCTACGACTGTTATATTCATGTCACAAATAGACTAAATTGTATGCATAAACGATCTGGGCTCCGTTGCACAAAACTCATCATTGATGGTAACTTTGCCATCAATGGTAACTACCATGGAAACCTCGATTTTGATTGGCTATTGAGCCCTGTCACCATGGAAGTTGTCATTGATGGGGCCCTGATCACGATTTGATATAAGAATATCACAACTTGATCAAGATGATTAATTCCTCTTTTTTACTACATAAATAATTGTTGCATACATGTCACAAACAAGACTAGATTATATCAAAGTTATACTTTGATCATGATTAGTTGCATGTATCCGTTCTGAGAAATGATGAAATGACAAAATACTTAAAGGTAATACAAAGTTTTGGGAAATTTTGAAAATTGGGTGGATAGTGAATCTTTACAACTTTGATATATTTGGATGCCCCTGTGGATGTATTATAAGCACTAAAAAAATTAACCCCTAAACACTTCTGTTGTCGAGAAAAATTGAATATAAAAAATTACCGGTGCTCCCGGCAAATTTTGATAAATTTCAAATAGCGCCTACGGCCGTACAATGGTAGCTGCGACCATGAAAATCTCTGAATATGTAGTTGTGATATATAATTTCCAAACGGGAATAGCTAATCGGTCGATTTTAGTCAAGAAACATTGTTTCATAGCTAAAAACCGCCCCGGGCGAGTTAGACTATTCCAAAGGTACCTTGTGTGGGTAATTATTACTAATGCTCTCATTAATTGACTATAACCCAACTTGGTTATCTTATTTGCATCACCAGGAATCCCCATTATATGTTTATGTAAAATGGTAAGGGGTGGTTAGCCGTCAAACTTTTTCTGTGATGGTAAACTAACCACATGTACTTCTATTCAGAACTGAATAAATGTCATGAACAAAATGATGAAAAAACAAAAGACAAATCAACTGCTGCCCTTAGCCATTTGTAATTTTAGTCGAGTCTTTACGATGATTCGGACAAAAAGAATATGCTGAAACAATACATGCAGGAGCTTAGTCAAGCAAGACAAGTACATGTAAAGGCATCTTATATTCTATACCATGCTTTCAGATCCAAGGAGAAAAACACCGAGTCATTAAGTTGTTTATGCTATTTTGATAGACATTTTATACCAGTAAATAATAGGATGTTTACTGTGTGTTGCATTGTTTCCTCTAATTCCTCTTCTCTGTCCAGAATTGATTTCTGTTAAACCTATCGTTCTATCTTTTGATTCCTTCTTAATACTGGCTTCCATCTATATGCGGCATAATTATAAAGTGATGAATTAAAAGTATCTAGAAAAAGCATAAGCAGTAATATGTTTATCATACTAAATTTCATGCATTTTAACTTTAGGTATCCGTCAATTCGTATAATTAGTTATTCGGGTAGCCTGGTTTAATACCGCCACAGACGACAAGTTTCATTTTGAAGTCCGTAGTAAGAGTAGTCTGCTGCCATCACGTGGTCTGATGAGGATCATCTTCCAACGTTGATACGTATTTGCTTGACGGCCAAACCACATATTATTTAAATTCCAATCAGTAAGGCGATGGAGTCATTCACATATTTACCTTCGAAGAAGAGAGAAATTGATGTAAAATGCCAGGATATCATATAGTAAAACCAAAATTAGCAAGCAATTTTATATTGATAAGGAATTTGTTCAAAAAGGTACTGCAATCATTACCTTTAAGGCAGGGAAGATTTGAAATATATGTATGATGTCACTGAAGGGAAGACACATATAGACCTACAATTTATACCTATCACTCCTCATATCTTCATGAAATTGTATTTGTTGTTGTTTTTATTATGCTATGTGATCATTTGACACATTTTTTAAGTAGAGCTATAGATAAGATAGGGAAAATGTTCGTCCTTTCATCAGATATTAAGGTCTTATCGCTTAAAAAAAAAGAGAACGAAGTACAATGAAGGAAAAGTACTTTTTCACTAAAAATGTTCATATAATTGTGAAGAGTCTTTCTCTCTTTGCTTGTTATACGTCAGTTTCCGGATAATATTACACAGATTAAGAAAAAACCTATTGCTGGACGTAATAATTTTAAACACGCCAGAATAACCAAATTAATTGATTATTCTTGGGTACCGATCGGGCAGAGTTAAACGTGGATAAACAAATTAGCCGACCTTGAATCGATGTAATGCCAGAGAGAGGGAGAAGAATCGATCAAAGGATGGGCATGTCATCTAGTGTTTTGTCTTAACCCGCCATGCTCCACGATGACAGTCAGTTTGTCTTCACTGTTTACCAAAGAAATCAGTGGATCCAGATCTTTGTCGGTAGAACACGCATTCAACCTGTAAGGATAAAATATAAAATTTCGGGGGCACAATACATTATCTTCTGAACTAGCCTGACGTACGGTATTCTCTTAAAAAGCCATCATAGATGTATGCTATATGTTGTGAGAATAGATGACCATTAAATACACATCATTGGACCTTGCATAATTTTTTGGTCTGTATTTATATTGCATGAGTGCGAACCATAGAATCATAATTGTGTATATAGGATACAGCACGTCTATGAACATCATGATAAATGAAATAAATAAAGTATTGAATTTAAATTTATCTTAAGAAAATTATATTGGTATGAATAAATCCTGAAATAAAGAGATCATCGGATTATGTGAACTATTTTAAAAAGCCCCTATACGGCACCCTTTCATCTAATCTTTAGGACAACCCACTCTGAGATGCATTCCCAACCTTAATGCAACTACGTACCCCTAACTAATTTAGCAGTAATAACGATAGGTGGCTTGTGGGGCAAAGTATTTAGCCCGAATCAATTTTCTTTTTAGCAACATTCAAATGTATTAAATTAACGCTAGTTATCCTCTTATCATGCTTATAAGATCAAATATATTTATAATTATAATATATTATAATATAGTTAAAATTTGCTGAGATCCACATTGGTTTACGTGTAAAACTACTTTTTGCGAACGCTGAACCATACAGTGTGTGCGCGATTTGGTCGCTTAGTGTGTGTGATTCCCGAATGATTGTAACATTCAGGCAACTTTCCAGCGAAGATTAACTGACAAGTTTCAGATGCATCTGTGATGTTTTAACCAATCTTTACTCAAGAAAAGGATAAGGCAAGAATTCATTGTAGATTTTTTTTGTAAATTCGGTATATAAAAGATATATGGACTGCTTTAATATTCGAGGCAAAGCTGTTTCTATACTGGCTCTCCGCCGCGGCGCGCCAAGGGGTCATGGCAGGATGCAACGTCCCCTTGAGTCTATAGAAAGAACTATGCCGCTCATAGCAGTCAATACATCAATAATATAATCTTCAAATTCCCATCAAATATCAAATAAAACTTGCAAGATTATTTTGTAAATAAATATAATTTACAGAACTATAATAATGTGCATTTTTAGTTGCATGTGATAAATCACATATCAATACATTTGATATTTGATATTTAAAAACTAAATTACAAACAGTCTATCGAAACTCGGGATAAATCAGGCGCGATTCGACTAGACCTGGTCGTTCGTGAAGTAGGCAAATTGGCGATCACTACATAATATAGCGAGTTTTCGCTCAGGGACGGACAGACCTTCTACGACGCAGGAGCACTCAGGGTTTTGGCCGTCGCACACAGACCGCCCTCGTTACAATAAGCGGATAGTACGAAGGTCTGCAATGCAATGCCAATATGCAATTTTCGTAACCAAATTTAATGCATACATGTTCGTCTTTGTGAAGGACCTCGATGCAAAAATATTTCATTCACCTGATAAGAATAATAGTATTTTAATAGACAGAATCCAAACTGTATACATTAGTTGTTGCCAGGTTTGACAAACATTAAACCGCTGAGGTACTGAAATCTAGAACGGTTTTCGGCCAAATCTACGGGCGTTCTCATTGACGCCCCAATTCAATAAACAGCCAATCAGCGAGCTCGTACCAAAGATGGTATAGTATGGGAATTTCGTCGTTTTATAACGAAGGATGACGAATTTTAACGCGAACGGCTCTTCGGTGAGTTTTTTTCCCGATTATTGTTTATCAACTATAACAACATGAATATGGCTATAACATGAATTGTTTTAAAGACCGTCAATACTACTGGGCCAGAAGGGATTAGACCACACAGCGAGGTCACTGACAGGCTATCTAATTAACTCAGCTCTCAACTAACATAAGAAAAAGAGGATCATACGGGACCAACAGGCACCGATTGGGGAAGTTTTCTATATAGAGGGAGCAAGTAGCTACATGTAGGACAGTGGGGCATTAAAACCTGATGATAATTTTGTTGAAATATGCTAAAAAGCCGTTTTGTGGCTAGGTCGAGACAAGTTGTGCTAGTCGCAGGGAATAGGCCACTTTCGTAATGTAATCAAATTGAATACATAAGTCTTTATGAAGTTCCTAAATACATCTTATTTCATTTACCTGATAAGAATAATAAGATGTCAATAGTCAGAATGCAAACTGCATGTATAAGGTGTGGCAACAACTAATGTATGCAGATTGGATTTTGTCTATTGAAATACTATTATTCTTATCAGGTGAATGAAGTAGTTTGTATCAAGGCACTTTATTCACTTGTGGCATCATTGAGAACGCCCGTAGATTTGGCCAAAACCTATTCTGGATTTCAGTACCTCAGCGGTCACCCGCTATGAATATAGTAGCTTCTCGATTTTGCACACGAAACGCAGATTCTCCGTCCACGTTGAGCTTGCGAAAACTCCCTAATGCTGAGCCAACGGGTATTACGCTCCCGTGCGTAAAAAGGTCGCCAGATGTTATAAGGTATCGCACGTCCGTGTGCTGCCCTCTAACGTGTGAGTAAAAAAAAAAGTTACACCTAGAAAATTGCTAATTATTTTAAAAATCATCTTTGAACAGTAAATTATTTTACATCTTATGAAAAAGTGTTTTATCCCAAATCATTTGGTATCATTTTTGTGTGGTGAGTGTTCACGCTTGGATGAACAGGAGACATTGTTTGCGAGAGTGCAAAAGTCGACTTGCGCCAAGGTGATGCCTACATAATGTATTATGTTTGAATTAGCGGAGTGAGGGAATGAATTGAATGTATCAAATGAAATGCATTGCATATGCTTTTTGCAGAAGCAAGGTCACACACACACATACACACGCACACACACACATGCGCACAAATGTTCGTTGATATTTTATATTCGATATTTGATATGTGTGGCATGATTAATTTTGTTCGGAGTGTTATCTGGATCTGCAAAGACCGAATTATAACCCGAATCCCAATTGTTGTATATTCAAACATCACATAAGCAACTTTGGCGCAAGTCGATTTTTGCACTCTCGCAAACAATGCCTCTTGTTCGTCCGAGCGTGAACACATACCACACAAAAATGACACTGATTTGGGATTTAAAAAAAAATCATTCGTAAGATGTATAATAATTTACTGTTCATAGATGATTTTTTTTTTTTTTTTAGCAATCTTCTAGGTGTAAATTTTTTGTTGACTCACACTGTATATACCGAAGCTTGAATATCATTAAATTGCATCCAATTCCACTCTTACAACAATTCATGTATTGAAAGCTATGTATTATCGGTCTTACAGACATGGCGGAATAGTTTTCTGATTTACATATATTTAGCCATTATATTTAAATTATTATAACTTTCGATTTTAATCCCCCAAAATGGAAACTTAATTGCATATTATCGAAAAAATTCCGTTTCAACCCATCTTGAAATGTATTCATCATGTTCAGTGGGAAAATACCAATATCCATTCATTATTTGAATTGATTTATTATAAAGTGGATTCTAACAGGGCAGATTATGATAAAAATATGGATTTCGATATCTCTCTGCTGGAAGCTTTTTTTGGATATTTTGCAAACGTTAATCCTAATATTGATTAAAAAACTTATAAACCTAATTCACTGGCGATATTGAGATAGATATATCAATGTTAATATATTTAATGTTGTCTCGGAAAAAAATGTTGTAATTATGTTCACTGACCTTAAAAACATATTTTTCAATAAGACAATAACTACTGTAAGTTTCCATATTACAAAATTATAACTGCTTTCCACTACTTAGATTTTCTCAAACTTTTAGTAAGTTGTTTAGAGTATTACATGCGTTCCTAGTTCACCCGAGTGGGATAAATTATATCGCTATTTGTTTGGGTAAATTACCTTTTTTGACTGTACTTAAGGACAAAAAGAAAATATTAGTAAAGAGAGTGACAATTAATTAAGAGAGAGAGAGAATGTTTCCTTCCACAATGTGTTGTACATGTACATTTCTAAGATTTAAGCTATGATGTGGCAATCATTACCCTAGTAAATAAAAATGAGACTCACTCTATGCTTGACAGGTATGGATGAGTCTCCATGAGTTGGATGATCTCAGCTGCCTCCTCGTTGAACAGTTCAATGTGGGTAATGGACAGCTTGGTGAGCCGAGGACATGATATTTTAACCGCCTTGCTGAATGACACGGGATCATTCAGTGAAATTGATTCGTAATGAATGTATCCCTGGATGTGAAGGTGAGTTAGATGATGGAATGGAGAACAGGCCATTGTCACGATGTCTGATGAAACACTCTCTCCGTCCCGCCAGTTCAGTTGGAGTTTTTGAACTCGGGGACATGATGTATGAAGTCCAAGAATCCACAGACTGGTCACATGCTTACCTTCCACAGATAGCTCATCTACTGAGGATATCTGACGAGTCTACATAAAACAGCAACGCATAAAGGCTCACTACATATGATTAGAATGAAAACCAACGCTAATGTAAGAAATTATATTAGATAAACTGCCTCATTATTGTTTTAATCTAGTACTTTACTGTTCATATCATGTTTGGTAAATATTCCACAAATATACAATATTAAAACTTAAAGGGGTTTCATAAGTTAAAGTAAGAAGAAATAAACAAACGCGTAGTTTTGTGGAAAATGGAACAAAGAATACAACAATTTTTTACTTTTGGATGCCGAGATTATAAATGATATAGAGAATCTTCCATTGCATTACAGTCATATTCGATGCCGTTCCGGATGAACTGTAACAGATTTCTTTATCCAAAATATTAAAAATACCTCTCTGTTTTCCATTTCAGTGATTAAGCAGATTATTTCCCATTTGGCCTAAACGTGTATTGCCCTTCCTTTGAAGAAAAAAAATGTCTATCATAAGACTCTAGGAAAAATGTGTTTGCGGTATTTTGGATAAAAAACAATGAGAGGATTATCCGCATTAAGGTTTATATTTTTTCTCCGCTTTTCTGAAACCTTCGTTAAAATGTTTCATTACTGAAAGTTACACATTTAATGATGAAAAAATAAGCAACAAAAATCTCCGGAGGGAATAGCGAATGGCAATTATTCATTAATCGATATTTAACGAGCTTTAAGAAAATATGAATGGTTAATCTTCATCCCAAATTGAAACAAAATAACCGCACATGTATATATGTTTGATATATAAAAAAAAAGAAACATCCATAGATTTACTAAACAGCCCGTACTATGTCGTTTTTACTTGATTTCAAGACAAAATACATTATCATTTCGGCAATTCCTTTATCATTCATATTAAGTCTATCTAGTTTTTGCTGAACCCTTCCTTTTGAGCTTGGAACAAAAAGAGGATTTTGACTTCAATCTTGAAATAGTAAAGATATATACCAGTGTCTCTCCATCGTCCAAGTCAACTCGTTCGATATCCCTCAAGCTGAGTGATTGGAGGTGTGGTAGCGAGAGAATGGAGTGTAGTCGACATGAAGTTATGGAAACATCCATCATACTCAGCGTCTTGATCTGTGCAGAGACAATTTATCAGTTCACACCAAACTGAAATCCACGATGCGATCCACTTATTGTTTTTACTAACGTAAACATATTTTTAAATCACAGCTAATATCAGATGAATCTGCATTTCAGTAACTTTATCATTCCTCTAAGTCAAAATATTTCGTCTCTATTTCTGCTGTAGTTTAAATGCATCAACATATTAATATACACAAAAAAACATTTCAATATGCATGGCATGATGTATTTCAATCGAGGTACTTAGGTATTGTATCGGTGGGATGACATTACATCAAAATGATATATTCAAGAGAGTATATTATACTTTTGCCCTTTGTTTCAGTAGGCTTATGTTATCTGTTCCCTTCAAAGTGGATTAATAAGCATTTCATTAATTTTCTAAATTCACTAAATACGAAAGGACACTCGCAGGAATACATATTCCTTAACATATGTGATACATCTGTCACTGGACAGGCACGCGAGTTACCATCGTGCGTGCCAGATTGTTGATATTAGGTGTATTTTACAAGAAAATTACGAGAATATAATAACCCTATCTGATAAGATAGAGAAATTGCCAAGAAAGATCAATACATGATACATACGAGAAAAAATATTGACAAGGGGCTGAGAAAGCGAAAGACAGCGAGCTTGAGCGAGTATAAGAGATTTAAAAGAGAGAGAGAGAACGAGAGAGCATGGAGAAGCATAAGTAAGAAAGAGAGAAATGAGACTTAAAGAAAGAGATGGGAGGACAAGAGCAAATAGAAAAAATCTGCATGGGAAGAAAGCTGAGTTATAGAGAGACGCACTCCATCCTAATACAAAAAAGAAGACCTCTCATATTCCTCATAAACTTTAGTGTAAGGATTGATTACTTTTATTGGTACTTTTCTTTTACAATTAAATGACGGAAGTCTGTCCAAGCGCATCAAAGTACAGAGAGCCGGAACGTTTTCTTTTCAAAGAAGGGTTTAGTGTGTGTTGTGTGGCGTAAATAAAAAATGATTGAGGAATAAATGATGTATACCATAACAAATTAATGCATTAATAATGTAATTAATTAATTTCACATCAGCTGAAAAAACACAGTTTTAGCTCAGGAATGCCATTTTTTCCTGATGGGAGAAGGGGCATTTTTTTTGCTGGCAAGAAATAGCTGGCTCGCTTATACTTGTTGGGAAACTATAATGGCGAAATGCAAAATGGAAAACAGACATACAGACCTACTGAAAAGGCATTTGTGTGATTTGTTTTTTAAATTTTGTTTTGTTTTTTTGTTTCTGTTTTTTTCTTCAAACGGGCATAAACCAAGGACACATAGATAAAAAGGGGGCAAATTTATCGTAGGAGAGAAATTTTTCTATTGCGGGAGGTGCATTTGTTCACTTCGAAGGAGGCACTTCTTGTCGGAGGAAGGGCACATGTCTCGATTTCCGTCGCAAATTGTGGGATGATTCAATTCAATTTTCAATTCAATTTCAATTTATTGTCCAATATTGGAAATTTGTTTTGCTCTCATTTTACAAACGTACAAAGAATCAAAATAAGTTTACATACATAATATATCAAATACTTTGACATAGAAATTCTTAAGAATATTGCTATACAGAATTTTTTTCACGTTATTATAAAACAAAATAAGTGAATCAATTTAAGTGTTCGAGTGAAAGGGATTGCCCAGAAAGGTTACAAAAATAACATTACAGAAATAAAGAAGAACGTAAGATTCAGGTAGCATTTTGATGTATCAAAACCTGTCCCCGGTCACGCCGCCCCTGTTGAAATGATACGCATTTCTTTATTCATATTTAAATGTTTCAAAAAGATGTGTTTGTCTTTGCACTTTGCATTATACCCGATTTCACTCTGACCATTTTTTGATGAAACCCCCCCCTCATTTTTTTGTTTTAATAAAAATAAAAAGAATAAAATTGTACCAAAGGGTGACCCCCAAT
>JARBES010000120.1:5370123-5383856 GCA_030265145.1 Strongylocentrotus pallidus
TCCTAATCGAAAGAAGATTCATCCATGTCAAAACTTATACGGTTTCAAATTCGTTGATATGGTTATTTGTGAGACTGTCATCCTTGAGGCGAAAGTTCAGCCTGTGTCCAATTTGTGGTATGCCCAGTTTCAACTATTTTTCAACTATTTTTCCCGAAACCCTTGGACGGCAAAAGTATGCTCGTGAATCGAACATTGAATACAGCCACAATAAACCTTTTAGTTGGTATTCTTCGATGTTGTATAGTACCTCTTCATCTCTTTAATTTCGACATTGTTTTCAACAATTTCTCCGGACTAGAAAACTACATGATTCCACACGTTTCGTTTCTGAACACCTCCCCCTCTTCTAGAACTTTGACATTAACAATATTCGGGCAACCACCACCTATAATGTTCGGGCAGCTATTTTGTATATTGTGATGAAAAATAACATTTCAATAAAATAGAGTGTCAGATCATTTAGTTTCTCGATTGCTCTATTCGATTTCAAAATTTAGAATCCGGAAAGTTGATATTTAGGCAGGAGCTTTCCTTGACAAAACTTGGTCTACCCACGATTGCCCCCCCCCCCCTTCTTAGGTAGATGAATTTCTTGCAAGAATTTAAGAAATGACATAATTGAGGACTTTCGACCTCTAAAGAATCAGATATTATTAGATGCAAACTTCTTCTTCCTTTTCTTTAATTCTAACCAAAAGGATGCTAGCTATAAAAGATAGGTAGGAAGGTCGGAAAGTTAAGTCATGATCTGTGAATAATCCGAACGAACTTTTTCGATTACAGCGACCAAAATGTGCTGGACATATTGAACGGATATGCGGATTGGTTGAGATTATTATCCGCTACAGATGCCCTTTCCGAATTTTATTCTCACTTCCCCACCCCCCCCCCCCCCTCATCATGATCGTGACTTCCCATTCTCTAAGTTTTTTCTTCTTCTCGTACTCTTCTTTTTCTCTTTCTCTATCCCTTCTTCTGTTCCCCCCTCCTCTTCTTCTTTTCTTCATGTTATTCGTTACCCTCTTCTTCTTGTATTCTTCTTCCTTTATCCTTCTTTGCTTCTTCCACTTCTCTTTCTTCTATACGTTTTTATGTTCTTCTGTTATAATCTCATTCCCTTCATTTCCTTCTTCTTCGTCTTCTTCTTGTTCTTGTTCTTCTTGTTCGTCTCGTTCTTCTTGTTCTTCTTGTTCTTCTTGTTCTTGTTCTTTTTGTTGTTGTTCTTCTTCTTCTTCTTTATCATATTCTTCTCATAACACTTACTCTTCTTTTCCTTTATCTTTCCTTCACCTTCTTCACCTTCTTCTGCCTCACCTGCTTTTTTGTTTCCTCTCTATATCCTTTTCGATTTTCTTCTTTCTTCTCTTTCCTTTACTTTTGTTTCTTTTCAGTTTTACTTTTCTCTTTCTCTGCTCCCCCTTCCACTTTCCGTGTCTGACGAAAAAAGGTCTCTTATAATTATACGTCGTAATTAGCCTACAATGATTACAAAACCCTCAAAAAAGATGACACCTAGATATTAGGGGGGAAAATAAAACAAGGGCAACTAGCACAATTTCAGAAAATGCCTCCAAAGCTCGGTATTTACTTTACGATTCTTCATTTTTTCTCCTCGAGCGATCCACCTTTAATATCCATGCATATCTTCATGATATTTATAATCCTGTCCATCCCGTCACCATGGTTACATTTACCAATCTTGGCCTGGAACATATTTCGCCTGAAATTAAAACCTCACTCCCTCCCTCCCTATGCAGATTTGACCAGCGCGTGTATAATATGGCTGTGGTTACTTGACTTAATAATTTGATTGAGTATGACAATTCAAGGAAAAATGGCGGAAAGAACGGATGATTTTGATTATACTGCGTGCCCACAAAAACACAACAAAAATCCTGCTACTATGTCTTTTGCATCTCATTACCTGGCTATAGTGCCTTGTTATGAGCATTCAGTCCTCATTCCATCTGCATGATATATTTGAATTCCTTGTTTTCTGGCTCTGGATTTGGGGTCAGTTAGATTTCTCGCTTTTAAATATACATAGACTGACTTTTATCCATTTAATTTGCTTGGTTGTGGGCACCACCGCTCAAAGCCGTCATCAACTCTAATAAAACGCACTAACTTGGCATTGTTTTTTCATCTGTAACTTAATAAGTCTAAATTCCCAACGTACAGACTCTACCACCAAAAGGGGAAAATTATGACGACGAGAAGATCTACAGTTATTTTTTATGTTTACTTTTCTTATTAATGTCACAGATGAATTATTATTTCAATACAAAAAATGGGCTCCCTTCTAAAACAGTCAGTCCATAAATCTGAATGTGACTTTAAAACAGAACATGAATAAATGAATACATAAATAGATGATATAATAAATATTAACAGGTAAATAATATTCAAATTGATCTCTTTCAGATTAGCTTAAGATCTAAAGCTTGACGATTTTTCCCCTAAAGATTGTTTGTTCGTACACATAACTATTTTTTCCATGGACAATTTTACTCCCGACCCTTAAATATCTCAAAATCCCAAGTTCATGAAAAAAATATGTTGTAGGCCTTACATTTCGAGATTTTGGAGGTCCAAAGTTTCACTCTCTGTTCCGATCAGTGAAATCATAACCCGGGGCGA
The DNA here is from genome assembly GCA_030265145.1 of Strongylocentrotus pallidus. Classification (NCBI taxonomy): domain Eukaryota; kingdom Metazoa; phylum Echinodermata; class Echinoidea; order Camarodonta; family Strongylocentrotidae; genus Strongylocentrotus; species Strongylocentrotus pallidus. The sequence goes on from JARBES010000120.1 coordinate 5,372,767, forward strand.
AGTCTGATGATGGGGAGGGGGTTGGGGGGGGGGGGCATGGACAGTTTTCCTTTTGATTTCGAGGGGCGGTAGACGGTTATTCCATTGTACCCTACCTTGTACTAAGAATGTGTTTTACGGGGTCATTAACATGTAATTGCTCTTTAAATCAATACAGAGGGCAAGGTCAAAGCCGATCAAGTGTCATTAAGAAGGGGCATTGAAAAATATCTTGACGGAAGTCAGATGAAATTTGTGGGAAGCAAAAGCATCAAACCGTTGTTTTATTTTCATTTTTTATATCGTTATACAAATACATGAAGTTGTCTTTTAAATGAAATTGAAACTTAAAATTCAAAGTACAGTTAATAATCTAATCCGTATTGTATCTCGAAAACGTTAATTGAAACCCTGTTTAAAAAGAATATTCATACAATGCATATTATAAAACAAAACAATGAGTGTTCCTTTTTTTTTGAAATTTTGCAGTGACAAAGCTGCTCATATCTTCATATATTGTAGTCTGCTGTCTCCATATGACCTATGGACCAAAAAAGTTCAAGTTACAAACATGCATAGACCTACATCATTGTACATTTTTTAATTTATAATACACAAGCGTAGTCACCACGTGTAAAAGAAGTATTTAGACGACTTTTTAAGGGGCGGTTGGTCGGGGGGGGGGGGGCTAACAATTTTGATCTACAGAGTGCAAAGTCCCTGGGTTGGCTATAAACCCCACTTGGATGGTTCTATATTAGCTGAGCATCAGATTGCAAAGAAAACACACACAACAATCAGATAAAATGCACTCGGCGACAAGTTTCTTGTAGAAACATCGTAAAGATGTGTACAAAAGCTTAAAAAACGCGGTAGTAAACCGTTCAGATATATCACAAAGATTACTCTTTCCGGGACTCTTTCTCTCTCTCTCCTTCATACTACCACCAACACTGACTACATCATTCTATATCCCTTTTGGAAAAAGAAGGGACAGTTTTCTGACAGGTTATACTGATTTTTATGATTTTATCACACCTTTTTTTCTGTAGGATAAATCAATAATTATATTTCGAGGTCAAATTTAATTTTGGGTAATTAAATTCAGGATTATGACTGCGAGAGGTCGCGTCAAAACCGCTACACTTTGTGCACGTTATGCTGTGTATTTGCGAAAAACCCAAATCCATTACTTAGTTTTCCTGATAAATACCAATGTACATGAAATGATTTTGGGGTTTTAGTCACGTTTGTTACTAACGTGCCAAAGAGAACATTCTACAAACCTGAATGGGAAGTCAACCCTTATATTTAGTTGGTTTTTATAAAAGCAGAAACATAAGGGAAACGGATCAGTGAAAGTTAGAGCAAATTCTGATAAGGAATAAGAAAGTTATGAATTGCTGTAAATTGGCAACGTTGTGACGTGTCTTTTGAGGTCCTCTTCCATTTTTTCTGTACAGAAAAGTTCATAAATGTCCATTTTCTTAGTTGCTGTTGAAGGAATATATTTTCTTCATACTAGAGATTAGACCAAATAGAAATTAGACCAAATGACTATTAGCATAAAAGGCCATTAGACCAAATGATAAGCAGACAAAATGATTATGAGACCACGTGGATAGTAGACGGGCTGGGTGCAGGGTAATTGGGAAGTAGACGAACTGGTTGTATAGACCAAACGACTATAAACCATATAATTAACTTCTCAATTTAAGATTTTTGCTTTATTAAGTTAATGTCACGAGTTGAGATTTTCGCGCTTTAAAGTTTACGAGTAAAAGTTTTTCGCGCCAACGTGTTTTCAAGTTAGTCAGGTGTTACAGGTTTGCGTTCTAAACTTAAAGGAAACCTCACCCCAGAGAATATGTGTAGGCATTCTGAAAAATGAGATGTATTCCTGCCCTTTGATATACAAAATTCCTTACGAAGATGCACAGGAGATATATAAATAAAGATATTCTTGGCATGATGTGATGCCATTTAGCATGACATGGGCGCAGCCATTTGCTTGAAAATGTGACGTACCAGTTGAAGTTGGAAAAAATATAGAAATAAAAATCCAAATCTTTACTTTTTAATGAGGACAAATCATAGCTTAGAAGATGTAAATTATATTAGGTGAAAATATATAACACGGGAACAATTGAAACTTATTCATTTAAAAATACTAAAATATAGCAGTTAACAAATCTATTTCATTTATGAGAAACCTTCACCTCAGAAGAGCACCAAATTATGCCATTTGCGTTCTGGCATTTGTAGAACAAAGGATAATAGCAGGTGAATGAATACACATGAGAAGGAAGCATCCATACATTTGAATACCTTTACTTAAAACGACTTCACATAGTACGTCACGTTATCAAAAAAATGGCGATGCCCATGTCCTGCTGAGATACTGTACATTACTTTTTGTTTTGCTTTATACCTCTCTCATACACTTTGGTAGGGAATCTGGTAGATTAATTGGCAAGAATATAATAAGTCTCTCAGAATAGGTAAAGTAATTTCTTGGGGTGATGTTTCCTTTTTTAAACGAGATAAAATTGTTTGTCCTACAGCTTGCATGATACTGCGCTATTAACGTACAAATCAAAGTTTACTTTCCAAAGTTTAAGAATCAAAGCTTTGCGATCCAAAGTTAGTTTAAAAGTTGAAATCTTGCGATCTTCAGTTGAAACTGAAGGAAAAATATTCATGCCTGCATAGGTCTTGTGGCAAAGTTGAGGCAGGGAAAGTCTTTTGTGACAGTTTTAAGTACACAAGCATGCAGGCATACGTACACCGACATACCAATTCAACGATCCGTGTCATAGTCCTGTACTTGTTTAAAGGATTTAGTCCGGATGAGTGGAGGATTTTGAGTCTTGGAGTGGACAGGTCCAACAGAAGAACCATTCTTTCTACCTGTAACAACCGAAAGATCTAAGAGATCGAAGCCCTTTTCGGTTCGGCGGCAGAGACGGGACTTAGTCCAGGATCTTATTCATTGGTCTGCTCTGAGAAGCCGACAGAGTACACACCTTCTCAGAAACTTCAATGATTGTGAAGAGAATGGGATGTTATTTGCCTGTTTATTTATGAAGTTTCTTGCTACTTGAAGTGCGTAATCTTCTTGCGGTGATCTGTAAGTTTTGAGCACATTAACCCCTCACCACTGGTTGTAATAGCAGGTGCACCACCTGTAAGTGACGATGACTCGATTTTGGACCTTTTTGTTGCTCCGTGCCTTATTTAGTGCGATTTTAAGCGTGACACAGGTTCTGAAGGTGCATTAATTACGCGTACACTGTAGATGTTTTGAAATAACTACCTCTGATGATAATATTCTTATCCGTCTTTCCCACCAAAAGATGGGTCCAGGATTGTCTGTTCACCCCTCCCCCACTCGTATTCCCTCTCTCTTCTACATCCACACCCACCCACTCATCCGCAGTCTTCCTTTTCACCCCCCCTCTCTCTCTCTCTCACACACAATTCATATACACATACACACACGCACAATCTTCTTTCTTACACCTCCCTCCCACAAACCCACACACGCTTCTCCCACTCTCTCTCTCTCTTTCTCATACACATTTATTTTTCTCACCCTTCTCTCTTTCACCCAATCTCTCTCTCTCACACACACACACACACGCACACATACGCACGATCACTCATTCTGTTTACCTGTCTCTCACTCTCTCTCTCCCTCCTTACCTAACCAATTTAATTAATAAATCAGTATGTACTTAATAGCAGTGTCTTAATAAACATATCAGAATAAAATTAAAGATTGTACAACCCATTTCGTGATAATGAAACGCAACAGCTTATAACCAGGGGAAATGATTACGGTATATTACAGACCTGTCGAACAAAAATGAGTCATAAAATTGATCACTGCTCTGTGAAATGTTTAAAAGTTTTTTGCCAGGGGGTGCAAAGTCTAGCTTTTAAACGCTATTCTTCTGTTCATTCAAAAAAATTCTACTCCATTCTACCACTGAACATTAATTTGACGGAAATGTATTGTAATTCTTACAAAGCGGATGATGGTCATGATGATATCTTCTACAAACTCCGAAAATGGGAACAATGGTCACAAAAAGAACGAGAATCGTATCAATAATCTGGAGTGACACATCATTTGGTAACCATGGTGATAGATTGTGAGTTTGAACTTCCATTTTGAAAAGTTGGAAATAAACGATAGCGTTGTACAAGTCCACATTTTGCTCTGAGAGATCAGAGCATTAGGATTTTAATTGCATTGCACCTCGCTCTCTCTCTCTTTCCTCAATTGTGATTTTACACTCAGAATCCTTTTCCTCACCCTCTCCCTCAATATATGAAAAGCCAGTTCTGTCTGTTTATAAATGACTTTCAAGCTAAAAAAGACGCATTTTTCTAAGATTTTTTTAAAAATAAAGTTTTAGCTCTTTCTGATGATTTCAGACATGAATCATCATGTGCATATCACGAGGGTATTCCTTTTTTTAATTATATGGAACAGGTATAAATATATAGTCATTTTCTAGACATTTTTTTCTATCTGACTTCCGTACTCTTCTTTCTCATCCATCCCCTCCTCCATCTCTTTTCTCAGATTCTTTGCCTTTTTGTCTTGAAAAGATAATGTTACGTATGCCTTTCTGTAATTCACTATCGTTCACAGGTTACTTGCCAAACTATGGACAAGAGTTTAGACTGGAACCATATTCCTGGTTATCACTACAGGGTCCATGTTTTAGGGTCTGTGACTCTGTGTGTTTAGTTTACCTTCCTCTGCATGTAACTCTTGCTTGTTACTCGATCATATTTGTTTCCCTCCTCCCTATCTATCACTTGTTATAATATATGGTATATGGTTGGACAGAGAGAGAGAGAGAGAGAGAGAGAGAGAGAGACTAAAGAGGCGACCCGGGCTCAGTCTTCCCGACGCCACGAAACAAAGCCCCTGAAAGCGAAACGGTGTAAACACTGACGCCAAGAGTCCCGGGGAGCATTGGGGATCTCGATAGGTCTCAGGGACGACCGAGCAGGCCTAGGGAACTAGAAAATAAAGAGTGAGAGAGACAGAGAGAGAGAGAGAGACAGACAGAGAGAGAGACAGAGAGAGACAGAGAGAGACAGAGAGAATGGGAGAGGGATCATTGCGTATGCCTGCTTACATTAATATCTGTCTTGTTATGGTAAAAGCATGGAGTTACCGTAGCCCATGGTAAAAGCAAGAATGTAAAGGAGAAGAGAAACGAAGAGTAATAGGTAAAGAGAGAGAGAGAGAAAGAAGAAGAAGAATAAGAAGGAGAGAGAGAGAGAGAGAAGGAGAATGAGAGGGTGGGAGGTAGAAAGATTGTGAAAAGAGAGTAAGAGAGAGAGAGAGAGAGGGAGATAAATAATCGAAAAGACATAACCCCTAATATATTATTGACCTTAAAAGACCTATGAAAGAAGTTTATAGAGATATACCAGAGAAAGTATGGCATATACTCAAATAGGCAGGAAAATAAACGGAGGTTGGGGGGGGGGGGGGAGGTATAGCTTATTTACTCTAAAACTTTTTACAGACCAAGCATTCTATAAGTGGGACAAACTTTGAATTTTATGTCCTTATGTTTATATAGTTCCTGTAAAAGTTTTAACGATGAACCAAATTTATCTTGCCTGCCTGAAGTACAATCTTGAAACATTCGTCAGGTAATAATTCTACCATAGAATAAAGAGGATTATAGAATGTTGGCGCCTGAAAAATGACGTCATATTTCGATAACAATACGAAAATCGAGAATAGATTATTGTTGTCATACGAGTCTGACACAGTATTTTTTAAAGAGTAATGGCATGTCTCCATGCTGCCTGATGTATTGTAGAAAGTGATTTTATAAAAAATTGGGGCTACAATCTCTTTCAAAAAACGACCTTGGTATTGGCTAGAAAGTTCTGTCAAAATGACGTATAGGGACACCTTTTCAGCAACTTTGGCATGAGGGGAAAAAAGAAAATGAGTAATCGGGGAGGAGGAGATTATTGGGAGAAAGTGTTGAAGAGAAGAAAAAAACATGAAGAGAAAGTAAAGAGAGAGGGTAAATGGGTGGACTAGAGAAAGGGTAGAAAGAGGGTGTGTGTGAAAGAGAGAGAGAGAGAGAGAGAGAGAGGGGGAGAAAGAGAGAGAGAGAGAGAGAGAGAGAGAGAAAGAAGGAGAGAGAGGGGAGAAGAGGTAGAGGATAATACCTTGATGTATACGGTGCAGAAACTTTGATCTGATCATGTTGCACTCCCTTTTTTTCACCACTCGTATAATACATATTAATAATGACGAATGCAACTGGTATGCACTTGCCCTCACCAAAATTAACAATCCCAAGCACAATCTTCCTAGAAAAATAATAGTAACCTCCCATACCCTCCCAAAAATATGAATATTAAAGTTGGTCCAAAGGAATTCATTCCTTTCTCACTTGAGCTTTAGAATGTGTTATTTCAGAAAACAAGGCCCGATATATTTCGAATTCCAGCCATCCATGAACTTAGAATATCCTCCTATTTTGTCAAAATAAACAAACCAAAGTGCGTCTGTCAGGTGCGGATTTCGCAAACTCGACATGCGATATGGGTCGAGATTTGAGACCGAACATGCATGCCCGGTTTCAGGCCGAGTTTTGCCCCCACTCTTAAAGGGAATAGTGAGGTTGTGTAAAGGAATGTTGGTTTACCTCAGGAGAAGTCTTTAAAGTTTCATCTGAAATCATAATCACGCGTCAATATTAGATACATAATTCAAAGGTAGTCGTACTAACAAGACTTTTGAAAAATCAACTCGTGGGCAATAAGACCATTTTCGATTTGCAATCAAATTTAATTCATACATTTTTGTTAAAAGCCATGTTACAAATCATTTCATTCACCTATTATGAATAGTCAGAATGCAAATTGCATACATTGATTGTTGCTAGGTAGGACAAACATTATGGTGTTAAAGAACACTGTAAACTCCAAAACCACAATAACAACGACAACAACGATTATGTACAATTAATTTTATTGCGCATGTATCCAAAGTGATGCTCAAGGCGACTAAAAAGTATGATTATCACCCCGTATTTAGTGGAAGCATTTCTAGAAATTAAGGAGTTACTTTCAAATGGGTGTCTGTTTGCTACACCTGGGTTGCGAGAAGCTCGTGCCCTGAAAATAACCAACACAGATGGATCTAAGATATAGATTATATTCCAATGTGCTACTTTTGTACATGACAATTGCTCAGTTACACACGTTTTATATACATGTACTTGCATGCTTAACATCCACCTGCAGCATATATATTCGGTGTAAATTTTTGCTAATGGATTCGATTACCTGATTTAAAAATAACCTTTAAGAAGTCTGGAGCCATTCCATGTGTTAATGAAAGAGCGGTTTAAAATTCCAAGTGCCCAATAACGCTTTCTTCAGTTGCAAAATTTCCGAGAAATGCTCACATTTGATACCAGAACAATGGTCTTGTTATTCAATGACATTAGAAACTATCGCGTAATATATATATTTTTCCAATTAACAAAATTTCGTTTTTATTCATTTAGATTAACAACGTATATTCTTTAAATTAAAATCGAAATTCTTTACTGTGCTCTTTGGATGACTATTATTCAATAACAACTGTTCAAAAAAATCCTTCTCCCCTATTGAACTGGTGTGGGAAGGCAGGCAAAATTCCAAATTCATTTTTTCCGTAGACCACCCCCATCCTTTTTCCGCTCTCTCTCTCTCTCTCTCTCTTTCTGGCAATCCTCGATCCGCCCCTGTGCTTTATAGACTGTTGTCCACCAGAGGAAAATTTACCTTCCCCTTTTCCTCTTCGCTGGCAGTTCATAGTCCACGACTTCAAAGACACACGACCTCATTTTTGGCGATAGAGTGTCTCGGTTCAACACCCGTTGGAGCCCTATGGGTGCCATAAATAAACTCTCTATTGTTTCACTCTTGAACTCGGTTGAAAATAACAGGTTTGTCCTATTCTAAAAAATGAAAACTCGTGTATGTATCCATCAGGAAAGGGTATTTGCAGAGTTACATTGCGAAACTGCGATCTATCGGTTTTTGACACAACATGTAAACAATATGCAATGATAAGTAAACAAAAACTTATTTATACACAATAGAAACTATTCTTTTAAATAGGTTACAAGTAAAATAAACCAAGAAGTACACTGCAACGATTTATCATAGCGACTATGTCTAGATGATGGAGAGCCGTTAATTCATTTTATTCATTAGCCTCCACATGATCAGAGAAAACATTCGTTACAACATGACACATGCGAAACTTTTCTTTGCAATGGGACGATCTTGAGTCTTGCACAGTCTGTTGATAAAACAATGAAGTTATGTTGACGACAACTAACACATTTAACGATTTAAAGAATACTTGTATGCATCTGCACGATTTCGCGATGACCCATAAGAACGCAAGTGTCAGCATAATAATGGAAACAAAAATAAGACTAAGCATTATGAACGTCTCTTTTCATCCTCTCCTGTCAGTATACTGAACTCAGGTTCTATACGCAGGAACAAAGATCGCATCATAAAGAACCCCTCCCCCCCCCCTCTCTCTCTCTCTCTCCCCCTCTTCGAAACTGAGCAAAGAAAACTCACATACATAAAACAGGATACATAATTAATTCTAACCACACATTTTCCCTATATATCTACAAGTTAGATAAAACACTAATGTATTAGATTTATTTACATTATATTACAGGCGTACATTATTGACATTTCACGGTCGCGCCATTGGTGTGACACAAGGCGCTCTTTTAAGTCCATTATTGTTCTAAGCGATATCTAATTGCCGTCATTGCCATTCATCTTCGGGCATTTTACTAGGCAGTTGGGGAGGCTTCCGACCCATTTTCTCGAGCTAATATCTCGCGTTCTGCGAAATTTTGACCATAAAGAGGTAAAAGAGTGGAATTTAATGACCATGTGGGTGTGACATCACAAACAGCTGGCCATGTACATTACAACCACAATTACATTAATCTTGGTATTAATTTTGGTACCAATAATGGCATTATCATCAAAAGAAAGTACGTTTCAGGGATTCGCGTTATGTACCAACACTCTAAGTGGTTTGGAGTGGCGATAAGTTGCTGGCGCCGCGCATTAAAGATGCATATAGGTAAATGTTTCTCCTTTTTGTTGTTACTCGGAGAAAACATATACGAGGACGGTGTGCTATTCTTTGGTGTACCTAAGCCTATAATTTGTTCTAATGTAACAGAATACCTGCTCCCGAAAACTAGCAAACTGATACAAGTCATACCACTGACCCCATCGTAGAATCTTACACAGATGGGATACTCCATACTATCGCGACAGGATTGCGTCACTATTCGGGAACGCGATATCTAACGGAGATCTGGATATATTTTCTTCCGTTATACATTGTGCTTCAAACTCTTTGATGAATTACTAGAGAACTCTTGTTACAATTGCATTTTTCTTTTTTCCTTTTCAAACTCGTAACAGTGAGAGAAATAACCTGTATAAACCTTGCATAAACACTTTTACACTTCTGACCGCAATTTACGCATTAAACCGATCTAAGCTCCACTTTGGAGGTTTTAAGCTCCTTTCTCTAAATAACTGTTTTCTTGCAAATCTGAAAGCAAAGATCTTTCTCCTCCTATGAATAAAACAACCCCTCTTCTTACAATGCAAATTCTTTCCGTAACGTTTTGTGTTTATTTTCTTCACTCGATAGCTTCACATCCCATTCCGGTTTGAAATATTCCTTTTTTTTCCCTACCAGATTACAATTCATCTTTATAGCATAACTTTTTAAGCACTGTGTCAGTATGTCGAGTCGGATCAATAATTTGTGTTCACCATTGCTTCGTCATGATTTTGCATTTTAATTTAAAAACGACCCCTTCTATCTTTTCCCCCTTTGTCTCTGTCTCTGCCCCCACCTTTCCCACCCACTCCCTCTCCCTCCCTTTCTCTTTCCCACTCTCACATTCCTTTGATCGGCAAAGATAGGATTTCTATGGAGTTGGCAAAACATTCATGTTTTTGCTTTGTTGAATACTTTAATACTTGTATACTTTATTGTATTTTTCCTACATAATTATTGGTATTTGGTGCATTATGTATGTTTCTATTTAGTGTTTCTCTAAATGCTCATTCACTGGTCGACCTCTATTCAGCTACATTAGCGCCTAATTCGGCAACCTTCATCTTCTTCGAAGGAACCCATTCATAAAGAAGACGAAGAATGCACATAGGTTTTTAATCTGACCAACATTAAAAGGAGTCACGCAGTCCCATCTTTTCCCTACATAATCATGAAGAACCCTTCAAAGTGGTATACGGGTCCAGTCATAGTGGTGGTGGTGGTGGGGGGGGCGGCACTGATGTAAAGGGTTAGGGGCACTTCGTCTTATTATGTGATTGCAGTGGGAATAAACAAGGCCGTCAAGTGGGGGCGATGGTCGTGAGCATGGTCGTGAGTAGATGGTTGTACACGGGAAGAAATTGTGGTAAAATTGTCCAGCTTGGGATAATGGTTAGTATTTAATTACAGGCCCAAAATGGACGAATTTTGCTTAATTTTTGTGGTAAGGTGACCGAGATTGGGAATAATAATTATTATTGAAGTTTGGCGTAAAATTGTCCAAACGATGGTCGGACGCAGGTGACTAATTGCTTCCCCGTCGGGTAGTTTTGACCTATTATTTGTCCCAGTGTATTGTCTTCTATTTCCATTGACTTACCCTCTCTTTAAGTATTTTGTTCTACATTTTTGGCGATTCAACTTTGGAAGGGGAGGGCACATGATCCCCATGCCACTAAAGCGACGCCACCCTCTATCCGCACCAGACAATCTTTGGCTCAGCTCAGGCGGCAATCCAAAAATTACTTAATTCTAGGTTAGTGATTTCACTGGAATGCGTGTTTAAAAGTTAAAGGCAATGAGAAACTAGTCTAGACCGTCTCCAATTTCCTTGATACTATAGAGGAATCGCAGGTAGAAATTAAGACTTGAAATTAAAGCAATTATTATAGGCCTTCGGCATGCCTGATTTACTGTGTATTATGTTCCCAAAATGCGGCAGTGA
>JARBES010000120.1:5474116-5486547 GCA_030265145.1 Strongylocentrotus pallidus
ATTAAAATGTTTTGTTAATAATGATAGGTTAATATACATCTACATATATTTCAACTTTAGCTTAAATGCAATTAAAAGGATTTGAGAATCCCATTTAGCTCTTCATATTCAAGTCATTTGTAAAGTCATTCGTAACTTTACGCACAGCTTTATGAAACACCCCCCTGGTATGACAGTTCTTAGTACACCAATTTGACTTGCCCTCTCTCATTTTTGTTAATAGCTGGAGGAGGGTAAAGTGATCCCCAAGAAGAACCAGCTGAAGAGCACCAATCTGAGTCATCTGGACGCTCTCCTTCATACCGCCGAGACCTTTGACCATGTGACCGCCGTCCTGCGCCCCGTCCACTACGAGACGGAGGAGGGGTACGACATCAGTCTGCTTGTGGACGTCGTAGGTCACAAGGGGAGGTCGTGGGTCAAGGTCACGGCTCGCAAGGCGGAGGCGTTGCACAGGATATGGGAAGGTGAGTGCGTGCGTGTGTGAGAGAGAGTAGTCTCTAGAATCTGTAGAGACAAAGCTTTTAAAGCCCCACTGCACTACTTGTAGCTACTTGCTCCCTCTATATAGAAAACAATGCCTAAGCGGCGCCCGTTGGTCCCCCATGATCCTCTTTTTCTTATGTTAATTAATAGCTGAGTTGATGAGATAACCACCTGTCAGTGACACGCTGGGTGGTCTAATCCCTCCTGGCCAAACTATTGCAGACAGGCTTTAAAACTATCATTGATAATGCGTCGCTCACATATGATACTATAAGCAAAACAAACTACTAACAAAAATGAAGGAAAAGCAAAGACAAAACAAAATAGCCAAACACAACCATGCATGTGTGGTGTAGGGAATAGACCTCAGTTCATGTACCATACATAAATGTGTCACAGGCGTTTCCAAACTGGTCTATACCTTTAATTCCAGAATATTATTATTTTGATTACGGTACCTATTGTTATGTCCATTTGTTCTTGTAGGAGAAGGGGAGTACGGTGAACAGAACATAGTTCAGCAGGTTGGACAGTACCAGGATGCCTCAAGTCAGAATCTCCTAGACTTCTCTTCCCCCGCCGTTCATGTTGTCTTCTACTCTGGTATCACCCAGGCGGTGTCAGGTAGGTCACCATTGGAGACATTTTGCATAGCTGTTGTTACAAATTTTCCACCCTTGTTACCAAATTACGAATACCCCTTCTATTATTACGAGTTAACAAAAAAAATATTATGTATTTTGTGTGTGTGTGTGTGCTATTTTCAATGGCAAAATGCCCATTCTGTCCTGTAAAGTACCCTACAAGCATCTCACATCAGCAATTTGGGGATGTTCATTGGTTCATCAAACACACCAGTCATCACTAAATCATGCATATTCAACCAATGATCGATTAAAAAAAATTCTTCCTATATTTAGGAACTGTAAGAGGCATTGATCCATCTTTTTTTTTTAAATACAATTTTTGTCAGTAAAATATAACTTTTGGGATCGAAGAATACAGTTTTGAACTCCAGAGGTTGGCAGGTCTGAAATAGAAGCGCACATGATATTCAGTCTTACCTAAATGTTACTAATTGAAAATTCCAAATGTTCGGAGCTATGATCTTGTAACATTGCTTCTGATTTACAAAAACTGATGATTGATTTGTTGCTTGTGGTTTTTAGAGTCATGGGAGAAATTTTTCTGAAATTGCCTTTGAGAATTTCTCTGGTTATGGATGTCCAGGAGAGTGTTTCACAAGGACTAAAGTCGACTTTAAGTTGGACTTAATTATGACAGGCCGTTCATGCCACTTGTTGCTCTCACTATTGGTCTCTCAATTATGATCTTTAGATAATATTTTTTCTTTCAATAATGAACTATCAAAAAAATGTAAATTCTGTAGATTTGTGACCAAAATTTATATTTCCCTTGAGAAACCAATGCCAGGAATGGTTAGAGGAACTAGTGGCATTAACAGGCCTGCCATAGTTAAGTCCAACTTTTAAAAGTTGATCTTAGTCTTTGTGAAACACCCCTCAGGTGTTTCATACGAAATGGTTAACAAATGCCCTATATATCCAGAGATCCTTCAAACATGGTCCCACTCTGTATGTACTAGAGCAATAATTTCCTAATAATAATTTCCTAATAACTCATTCTCATGTGATGCAAGAAACTTTGGTGGTTTTCCCACGCCTTTTTAAAAACTTTTAAATGAATGACAAGTGCGTAACAAAGGTCCTTTGTGTGCTCATTGTCTGTTTGTAATAAGATACGAAAATGTGAAACATATTATGGTTCACTGTTTCAAATGAGCATGAGTATTTTCTGATGGAGGTGTTCACTGGCATTTTGCCATCAATATGGATTTCCCCATTTTACTACAAATGACCTTTACCTGCACCTGCTTTGCCTCTAATTACAAACTAGCTTGTTGGATGAATGTGAGATATCCATACACCACTTCAAATTCTGTGCGTTTGTATTTTCTCTGTCAAATAGACATTGGCAAATGTGTGATACATAACATGTAATTAAAGGGATCGTTTAACAATGTTAAATCTGAGATACACGGCCCTACATGTTATCAGTGTCTGTGATATGGTGTAATATTGAAGCCCTAAAAAAATTGCGCTTCAAAATGATCAAGTAGTGCCTCAAAAAAGTAAAAATCTTTGAGTGACCGGTTTTACCATACTCGTTTTTCCCAATAGACTGTAGTGTTATGAAAACCGTTTGGCAAACAATTTTCAAAATTTGTAATTTCAATCATAAATATCTTGATAATCAGACAGGTGATCGGCTTGTAAAAGTTATGGGGTTCCTGACTGACCTAAAGGTTTATAATTATAATTGCAGCATGAGCTAAATCCATTTTTTTCTTCTACAGAATCTGAGACAAAGTTACCGGATCCCTTTAATGCTTTTACCTACCTTAAAATTTAGTAGTACCTGGTAGTTCGTAGAAGCCTAAGGTTATATAAAGAAGTTTAAATTGCTTGTTATGATCACCCCAACTAATAAAAGTTTTCTGTATCAAATGTGTGATACAGGTATCAAGCTTTTATATCTTCTCTTTTTGTTAATGTCCACCAATAGCCGAGTTGTTAGATCTTGGAGCTGTTGTACATGGTCATATATACCAGGATGAAGATGATATGAGGAACAACAAGCCTGATCTGCCGGTCTTTCATCCTGAAGAGGTGAGCGCAGTAAACTCTCTAAGAGTGAAGGTGAAAGGGGTCATTTTGTTAGGAAAGGGGTACAGAAAGTCACCCCCGTGGGTGAATACTTTAAACATCTGCAGAGTAACCAGCCAGAATAGTAACCTTAATCCTGAATCCTTAATCCTATGTTCAATCTGTTTAATCTTTTCAAGTGACTGGGATATAAGTATTGAGAACATCTAGCTCAAGTTGCAGTACTTCCAAGAATATTGTTATCATTCCCTCCCTCGTTGTTGAACCGTAAAATCCAAATTGTGCTGTGTTGTGGGTTTTTCAGATTGAGAAAGTGCCAAGAGGTTTTCACTTTTCAAGACTGACAATTATTAAACCATGAATAATGTATAAAGTAAGAAGAAAATTAAACAATTCCCTTTTCATATTCATAATTGTGTGAAATATTCTCTCCAACTCTACAATTTTCTTATTTTTCTATTTTATCCAGGAGATGGACAAGCTCCCTCTAGAGGCGGAGTCCATCCCCCAGGCGACGAACCTTGACGTGACGACGATGATAGCCCTGGTGTCTGATCTCTGCCACGGAGGAAGCAGCTACTCATTCAATGAACCTGTTATAGAAGAACTCTCCCAACAAGAGAGGCAGAGACCGTTATTACCGGAAGTAGAGAATTTTATAAAAGGTAGTGATAGAAAAAAATATTTCTACAAAAAATAGTCCTAAGTGAAAAAAGAGGATGCATTGTCACTATAGAAAAATAGGTTATCAGTTTTCAGCCTTATGCCTATCATAGTTTGATGCTTCTTTTCCTGTTACATTGCAATACAATGTACAGTATTTTAACACAAATGGACTCTTGTGACTTTTCCTCTTTTATGTTTGTGTCTAGTTTTGGAATGGAATCACAAAATAATATCACATCTGACACATTAGGTTGCACTTGCTGTCTCATGGATAAGTGTTGTTAAAATGAAAAAAGTGGTAATATTTTCTCAAGAAGTATGGAAGCACATCGTTGAGATCTCTCATTTTATTATTTACCATATTTTAATATTTTGAGAAGTTGATTCACGTTGAGTCTATTTTGAACTTGGGATAACAAATTATGCAATGTTTAAATATGTAACCCCTATTGTCATCCAAACTTTCATTGCCTTTCATTTTTTTCCCACCCTTTCTCTTCAATGATTACCCTACTCCTACTATAAATGTATATGTTATCTTGTATCCTTGATAGGTAAAGAGTTAATAGTATGTGAGACGGCTAAACATGACTTCCAGGCAATAATTGAGACGATAGGAGGGCCACGAGAGAAGCAGAGGTCGCAGGAATTACTACAGAGACTCCATATAGTTCCTGATCAGCCTTCCAGTAGAACATTAACATTATCATCGTCTAACAGGATAAAAGACAGAGCCAAGGTAAGGAAGATGACAATGGTTTGGGCTTGAATGATATAAAAAAAAAATCACATCATTTTGGAGCACTTTGGAGAAGAACAAAAAATCTTTTCATCAATTTGAACCTTCGCTGACAATATGGTACAACTTTAAGAAATGAAGAAAATCCATGTTGCATTTTGATACCGACAGACACTTCTCTTTAGTAAACAAGACAATTTTTTAATAATTTTTTAATATTTTTTAATGAGGGCATTTGCTGCTGTTTCTGTTGCATGATCCTCATCTAACCTGTCTATAAAGACCACCCAAGGTAGACAGCTTCCTTTTATAGTACATGTTTCAATGAGAAACCATTTTCAAGGGAAACAAAAATGTGGTCTTCGTTGACAGGTGGTCACTAATTCCCTTTATTATGTTATTCAAAATCAATGAATGAATAAATCGTCATATATTTCTTTGTTATGTAATCATTGTGTTATATTTCAAACCTTATTTTGTTTCTTCTCAAATGCACATTTTTGGTGAAAATTCCTTGAAAATGAGTGGCCATCTCACTATCATAATCTCTCTTTCTGAATCATTTCTTCAGGTAATATTTGGAACAGGTGATGCACTCAAGATTATAACCACCACGGCCAACGAGGCCTTCGTTAGAGCAGCTTCTAAACAGGTATGTGATTATATTTCTTTCAAACTCCATAACAACATGATCATAATAATATACATGTAGCACAGCTACTGTAAAAATGTACTCTACTGTGCTTCACAAAGTATTATATTATTACCCTAGCTTCAAGGCTAAGACACTCATGTATAAAGGAATCCTTCCTACCAGTACCCATTTATTTCACCTAGGTGGAGAGTGGCAGATGTAGATATAATGTCTTGCCAAGAGTTGTTAGGACCATGACAGGGATTGGAACCGCATACCTCTCGACCTACGATCCATTGGCTTATCCACTCGACCATGATACCTCTACATAGTTTGACTTTATCGGTGTCTTGTATGAATTCAATGGAACATTATATATGTATACAGCTCCTTGTGTCATGTTGCATTCTGACTACAAACCATTATGAAAGAAATTGCTATAATTATGACAAGATATAAAATCTTAATGGACATGAGAAATCTCTCTGACTGACATTACTAGTAGTCTTTTGAAATGTAAAATCCAACTACTATGCTGTGTTGGTGGTTTTTAAGATTGAGAAAGCGCCAAGATTCTCACTTTTCCAGACCGACACTTAATAAACCATGAGAATATGGCTTAAAAAAAAGATGTTGTATTGCCCTTTGCGACTGACCCCAAAATCTTGAAATCTACGGTCAGCTTTTAATTTTTTTTTTTTTTTAGCGTTATTTAGAAAAAGAAAATGTATTAAAGCATTCAAAACTGAGAAATATCAGCCCAAAGAGGGAGTAAAAGAAAGGGAAACAAAATGAGAAAAAAAGAAGAAGATGTCCCACCGACCAACCCATGTTTTGGCACCTAAAGGGCAATACAATTTTTTTTTTTTTTTTAAAGACTTATGCATAAAGTAAGAAGAAAATAAAACAATGTCCTTTTTATATTCATAATTGTGTGAAAAATTCTCTCCAACACAACAACTTTTTATTTTTCTATTTTAATTTTTTTTGTTTTTGTTTAGGGTGTGGCTTACTCAGTATTTATCCACCAATCACGAGCCTTGACAGAGAAGAAACAGCAGAACCCGGCTAAAGCATCCCCGTCCTCCTCATCTAGTAATTGCAACTCATTCACCGATAGTATACAACACCCACTGGGATTGGACAATAGCAATAGCTACCCACAAAACTGACCAATCATGGCTAGGCATTCAAAATAAAAAAAGCCTGCCACAACTGTAGGTAGTACAGTCAAACCTGTCTACAGTGATCGCCCAAGGGAAACACAAAAAGTGGTCTATGTAGACAGGTGTTCTTTGTAGACAGGTTCCTTTAGTACATGTTTCAATGAGAAACCATTTTCAAGGGAAACAAAAAATGTGGTCATTGTAGACAGGTGGGCACTAAAGCAGGTTTGACTGTATTAAGAGATGTGCTTATTTCTTGAGAAAAAAAATTCCCTTCCTTTTTACAACAATGTTGCTTCACATGTAGGTTAATACTACTAAACCAGGAGCTTTTGTGACTTGAAGCATTTGCGATTTTCAAAAGAGGGCAAAAGTTCAAAGCAAAAAATACTTTTGCAAAATTTCAGTGTTAAGTTTATTGTTTTGTGAGATGGGACTTCTGTGAATCTTAACCACTCACAAAGTTCTGGTTTTACAGTATCTGTATAAATTAGGGACACTAGTTATGTAACATTAATTACCATTAATTACCATTTATAAAATGGATAATTGTTGTCTCGCTAATGTAAAGGTGCATTATCAAAATAGACTTCATGTCCAAGCAACTAATGGATGCAAGTGAGAAATTAATAAGCCTGAATTTTTTTTCTTCAGAAAATAAGAGATTTATATTTGGTTTTTGGAAACGGCTCTTTTGTTTTTTTCACGGCACAAAACACATAATCGTACTACTGTTTGTATACTCAATGTGCAAGTGATTGAACATCATTAATACAGTACTTGTGTGGTTCTTCTTTCTCTTCAGTTAAGATTGATACAGTTCATCATTAAGGAGAAATCTCTACATGAAAAGTAAATTGTCTCTTTTCAAATTGGCATCACTGATATTTTTATTTTACTTCTATGGCTTTAATTAAAAATCAATGTATCGTAAAAGATGACACATGGACAGGATCTTTATTTAATTTAAAAAAAAAAGGATTGCTAAATTTTAAGAATGGTGATTTACATCTTTCAGAAACATTTTTAATGGAAGTGTACCAGGTAATATTCTTTTTACTTTGAAAATTCCTGGCATCAAACATGTATGTTAACGTAAAGTTGGTCAGTGTATGCAGAATCCTTGCTCTTTCTTTGTCTGATAAATTTTGAGTCTGAATCAAAGTTTATTGAGCCACACCACAAAATGTGGGCAGTTCTCCTTTAATGAGCTAAAGGTGCATAATTTAAAAAAAAGGGAAAAAAGGAGACAACATGGTTGAGCAAGAGGGGATATATGAATGACTGGAAGAAGTAATTATTCCTGAAAGAATTATTATATATCCTTCAGAAGGAAAAGAGAATTGTCAAATTTTTATGCACAAGGATATGTTCACTGACGATTCACAACAATTATCTGTTCTTTAGGAAACAAAATACCTTACTTCATATTCACGGCAAGAAACGTGCATAATTTCCACGGCTGTTTTCTCTCTCACTGCACAAGAATTTTTTTTTTTTAAAGAGAATTTGATTATACATTGCAGTTATTTCTCTTTCTATTCCTGTGGCAATAGTTTGTTTCTTATACTGTTAAGTGTATTGGAAGTAGACTATTTTTATTATTTTATTGGCTAAAAGATACCATACCTACCATACTAAAAGTTATCATTGTACTTGTATGTACATTTTAGTACATTTGATTTATTTATCAACATTTGCTACTCATTATTGCAGAAGGGACTGCAGATCAGACAGAGTTTCAAAGTATTAATTAGATGTCTTGAGCTACATACTAAGTCAGGAGTGGATGTGAAGTTATAAAATTGACTTGATATTTTCTTTCATTGTTCGTTACCATATAAAAAAGGATATAAGGAAATTATTTTCTTGCCATAATAGGCATTTAAAAGACCAATTTTCTCATAGTGGAAAATTGTTTTTTTATACTCTTCATGGGTAAATTATCTTCCTTTGAAGAGACATTTAAATAAATTTTAAGATACCATGAGGTGATAAAGAATTCTTTTGAGAGTATGAGTTATGTCATTAAGAATTCAAGTTTACTAAGAAGGAAAACAAGTTTTGTCATTGAAAAACAAAAATGTTGGGAAACAAAGAGTTTTTTTTATTATTTAAGAACGATCTGAAAGAAGGCGTTTGTTTTTTAACTCTCTGAGATGACTAAGTTGAAAGTATACTTCATTATATGTTCTGTACCAGTAATCTTCATTGAATTCTGGGTTTCATGTCAATTGCAAAGATAGGGAACATTAAATCCCATATAAGAGAGAATGTATAACTTGTATATCATTTGTCTTGGGCAAGTTTACAACCTAAAAGAAACAAATTTGATTTACTTGTTCTCTGGAAGAAGGAGTCAAATTTGCTGAATTATTGACAGAAGTTTGGAGAGATCACCTTATCACCCATTTTATGTATAGTTATTGCAAGATGAATAGACAATCACATTTTTGTTATTAATCAGTGTTTTATGATTAGACCAATACTATGCAGTGATGTAGTATGCAATTATTTTATTTGCAAAGAGCATGCACTTTCTGTTGCAATCCTCATACAATTACATTCTGTTCTGCATGATAAATACATTATATTACAAATAGCACTAGTACTTTGAATAAGTTATCTTGACCTATCAGACCTGCAGTATATTTAGCACACTTACATTTATCGTAGGATGTCATTATTTCAGTTTTATTATGTGAAATTAAGTAAACGGAAGAGATACATCATGTCTTGTACATGCCTCTATCACATCATTGAACATGTGTTGTTAAAAGAAAAGACATCATTAAAGAAAATGATTGTGTATACCTTACTCCAATATGTGTGCCTGTTTTGTTCATTCCTTGTATACCTTGGTGTGTATTGCTTTATTAAGAGACAGATTTCCTTTAAAACAATATGCTTACAATTTTCTAAGCAGGAATGAAATATCTTCTTGTCTGATAACAGTGAAATTGAATGAAAAGAATAAAGGGTAAAAATGTGGCAAAATATTTAACTTGTGAAAAGTCATGTGAAATATTACCTACTGCTAACTACATTTACAGAGGCAAAAATTAATATTGTACTTTCTGTTTGAAATGTACTTGTTTAATTGTAATTTTGAATATTTCTAGGTTTTTTCTATATCCCAAAGTGAAAGTTGACAGTACATTGTGATGTAGAGGCGTCACTAATGCTCTTTGGTAAGACATTGATCCACATTTGCCGCACTCAACCCAGGTGATGTAAATGGGTACCTGGCAGAAAAAAATTCTTTGAAATGCTAGGGCTATTTGACAGCTCTAGATAGTGAATGCACAAACAATTCATCCACTGACGTGCTTGAGACTACCTGTAAGAAATCTTCACTCTTTTCACTATGAACATGACTTACAAAGAGGAGGAAATGTACAGTTCCTCAGGTAGACAAAGGAACATCCCTTCACTGCTATTATGTAAAAAGTGAATACGCATGTGACACCTGTTCTACACATTTTTACATAATAGCAGTGAAGGGATGTTCCTTTGTCTACCCGAGGAACTGTATATTTTGTCCGCTTTCTTTGTAAGTCATGTTCATAGTGTTTTCCCTCTTTCATGCTCATGACTCGTACAGAAGACACAAACGGACGGGATTTTTTTTTTTTAAGAAAAGAAGATTTTTGTCATGATTCGTCTAGCTCTTATCTTAAAAAATCTTCACTCTTTTCCCTCTTTCATGCTCATAACTCATGACTTGCACAAAAGACACAAACAGACGGGATTTTTTTTTTAAGAAAAGAAGATTTTTGTCATGATTCGACTAGCTCATATCTTACAAGGAGTTTGCCTACATTATTGGCATTTTTTACTTTTGACTAAACACACGCACACACATTGGGGAATATTCTTAAACATAATCTCTTATCTGTCGTCAATTTTTTTGTCAATTTTATAAGTTCTTGCCTCTGTCATTTTTACATACATGAAAATCTACAAGATATCTACAATCAAATTTCTCTAATTTTAAAAACTGCTCAGTCTATTTGAATATTCATAAGATCAAAAGGATTATAAAATGCATAATTATATAGTGATTTAATAATTCTTTGATTATACATGTATAATACACAGCATTGTCTGAATCAATGCAAAAGGAATACAAGAACTGGCTTTAGATTTAAAAATTAAACGTAAATTTGCACCGTGCTTAATAAATGGCATTCACACAAAAGGTATATATTCGTATATAGTTCATTTGATTTTCCCCTACAATAGACGCATACATAACTGCAACACATTTATGCGTAAATAAGCAAGCGAATTCACATTCAAAGATTCCATGCCCTAATTCAAGCATTTTGTAATTTGTACTATTGTATTGCAGAGCAAACCCCCAAATAATTCCTGTATATTATTGTACAATATACTCTTGAATAACTTTTAAATCGGGGGGTAAGAACTACATGTATGTTTCAAATACAGAATCATCATGCCTTATAATTGATCTCCACAGAGATTGGAATGAATTTGTCATCAATAAAAATATACAATGTACATGAATAGATAGATACACACTTCATCTTTACACACAGTATTGGTTTTAGAAATACAGTCAATCCTGTCTAAACGGCCATCTTTCCATAAAGCCCACCTGTCTATAGTGGGCACCTTTAAGGTCTCTAGGATAAAACATGCGTTTTAAAACCTGTCTACATGCAGTGGCCAGTTTTCTGATTTTCCTTGGGTGGCCTTTACAGACAGGTGTCACTGTAACTTTAAACCTTATGTATTCATCAGAAAGCAAACAAGTTCAAGGATTTTAATAAAAGATCATATTTCATCCTAAATATTTAATATGATGAACAAGATATTTAGTTTTGGGCTGAAACAAATAACTGATAAAGGGATGGGCAAGGGGATACAAAGTTTTATTTGTATTGTCCCAACATTTATAGGTATTATGGACCATCCATTTGCTTTAGGACAATTTCTAAAATTCTGGTTCATGTAGTTGTAATGTGTATCATGATCATAGCCTTTCAAATCATGTTGCTAGTTCTCCTACGTCCCCACTGAATACATTCTGCTAAAATCCCAGTGTAAATAATTCATCCCTATCTTTTTCAACTGAGTAATAGAAATAAAATTATTAGTAAACCTAATCCCATTTTTCTTTTTTCGCTCTAAATGTAACAACAAAGAACATTCATGCCACTGATATTAATGAATTTTAGATAAAATGTACTCCTCTTACAGTCTGCTAAAACATAAAGAACATTATTTGGTAAAATAACATGAATACAGAACATAAAATATGCAATTATAAATCAATATTCAATCATATACATGTATAAACTTTCTTTACAACACAAAATAAATCTTCCATTCTCTTTAATAATCCTATGTCACACAGTACAATCGATGGCATTCTTTAGTTTTCGAGCGGAAGAAAAAAATAGCAAAAATAAAAATATATCAAAGCTGCTTTAGCTCAAATCAACGAAACTCGCACCAGAATCGTAGCACATAATACACACGGCGGATCACAGACATTTGGACGATTTGAGTTCATATGGTACAGTGTAAGTGTAAGAAGAGTCAGAAAAAAATCAAAAGATCTTGTGAAAAATCAAAGTGTGATTGTATTTAAAGAAGTAGAATTTGAAACGGATTTAAAGATGATTTTTTCCTTCAAAACCTTTTGATAAAAACAAGATAGCTTTTCCTATCATTTTTCATTTCACTAGAGAAAATTGTATATTGGTGACTTAAATGAGTGTTTTCAAAACGCACAGCAAATCAAATTTTGAAACTATTTGATTTCTTTGCCTTCCATGTTTAAGTTGTGTGTCCAATTTCAGGATTACTTTGAAAACAAATCACTTTAAGTGAAATAACATTGAATAGCAAACTGTTTAACAAAATACTGAACAATTTTGAATAGCTGAAGATAATTTCTGTAACACCTATTCATTTTCCACACAGCGATTCTTCTTCTTTTTTTACAATTCAAAATAAAATACCTTCACTGCAGTTTAACACATACTTTGCACATCATTCTAATGCCAGGCAACACAATTTGG
>JARBES010000120.1:5854306-5871841 GCA_030265145.1 Strongylocentrotus pallidus
AAAAATACACGGGGGCTCGGGGCGAATTAGCCCTCGAAATGCCTAAAAGAGCCCCCGAAAATCAGAAAAGAGCCCCTTTAAATTTGCATAGAGTTCATGCAAAACTAATTTTAGAATGTTATTTTCATGCAAGCAAGCTTGAAAAGTAGCCCCCGAAAAAATAAATATTAATTTTTTCCCTGCATGGGACATGTATTTATAACCAAGACTTTTCTCACCCTCACAGCTTGGTTTTGGCAAGAGCATGGCGACCAACTGCGTGTGGCTGGACAGTCTAGCTCCCTCTACCAACGAGACGACGCTCGGCCGCTTCTTCAACCTCCGTTACGGCCAGGTCTCGCGGGTGGTTGTGGACAAGCGGTCCGGGATGGCGCTGGTTTTCTTCTACAACATTGAGCATGCTCAGAAGGCCGTCCAGGAGATGAAGAATGGCAAGATCTCAAATCGGAGGCCAAAGGTAAGTTTGAATGGTCATCCTTGACCAGGGTCACTCCGTTCTATCTTTACTTCTGGATACAGTTTTGGAAAGAAACACGTTAAATGTACTGTCATTTTGTTCTCTTTGCATCAAAAGATATATAAGTTCCAGTTTGTATCGTATCTTATCCATGATTTCCGGTGAGTTGTAGTGTAAATGTCTCAAAAAAGAATGCTAGGTAACCGCTGTACACTCCTCTACGCTAGAACCCCTTCCACCCCAATGGCTCCCGGCACATCAATCCAGGCTCTTTGCATGGGGATAGCATGTGTGTAGACTGAAGCGTATACACACACTGACACATTGCCTATAAGTTACGCACGTGTAGTGTAGGTTTGCCATTGTTAGAATTTACTTTCCAGTATGCAACCTAAATTATTTTCTAGCTCTCATTTGTTTTGTTTTGTTTTTAAGTCTTAAAAAAATTGAGATTACAAAGTCCATGTCTGGCTCTATAATCTTGTAATATTTCTTTCATGGAGTTACTTCTGCATTTAGAATTCAATTTCAATTCAATTCAATTTCAATTTATTGTCCAATATTGGAAATTTGTTTTGCTCACATTTTTACAAACGTACAAAGAATAAAAATAAGTTTACATACACAATATATCATATACTTTGACATGGAAATTTTCTTACGTTATTATAAAACAATATAAGTGAATTATTTTAAACTGTTTAAGTGAATTATTTTAAACTGTTTGAGTGAACGAACTGACCTAATTTTGCTCTCCATCTCACTTCATCTCCTTTCTTGTCTCACCCAAGGTTGACTTTGCCAGCAGGGAATGTCAGAATCACTTCTACGACCGAATGGAGCGTACGGGCCAAGCCGTCTACTACCAGAGGAGCAGGTCTCCTTCGCCATCAGGTGGAGGTGGAGCCGACAGGACCCCGACCGCCTTCCGCGATGGCGCGGCCACTGGGGCCGCTTCCGCTACCGGCACTCCCGCTGGGGCAACCACTCCAAGGTGAGTTTGGGTGTCAAACACCAGGGGGGTGTTTCACAAAGATCCTAAGTTGAACTTATCTCTAAGTTGGACTTGACATTCATGGAAAGCCATTAGCATCTATGAAAATATTTTGTAAAAGTTAATTTAAAAGGCATAGAATGTTGATTCAAATCATTCATATATTCTATTATCAAGGAGATTTCATGTTCTTGATGTGGAATTTATTTAAAGTCCAAAATACTTCAATTTTCCTTTTGAATAAATATTTTTTTAAGGCTACATATAGCTCTCCATAATTTGTAAGTTCAACTTAGAGTTAAGTTCGACTTAGGATTTTTGTGAAACACCCCCCATGTTGTAGTACTTGTTATCTCTGTACTTGGATTCCTGTGAGAATAACCTACATAGTGGATCCCTTCAATAAACGTATATGACATGTTACTATGCAAGCACATTGATCAGTCTGTCATTGTATCATAAAGTTATAGTAATTCATCCGATATTGGATCAACATTGTACCATCATGTTGGATTATGTTACATTGCAATGGAGAAGCTCAATAAAATTGCTCCTTTTCAAACACCGTTCTGAGTGTGAGTGAAGTTTGGGTTGTTTTGTATAAAGCGGGTTCAATTTATTAAATTGTACATGGTGTCAGTAACCCCCAAAACTTATAATTTCTACTTTTTGGAGTAATAGTGTCTTTTGTTGATAACAGCATTTACATTTAAGTGATTTTTTTTCTATTTTCCAGTCGGGAGTTCCGCCAGTTCAGTCCCTTTGAGAATCGGCGTGAGCGACGAAGCCAGAGTGCATTCAGCTCTGCTTCAAGAACCGGCGGCAATGGGAACACCAGCTTCAACTTCTCAGGTAGTGGGGACGATGCCTTCCCTCCGGGTCAGACCGGGTCGCTGGAGTTCTTTCGCTCGGGTAGCGGAGGTGAGTCCAGCACGAGGCACCTGGAGGATGATTTCGTGGGTTCACGGAGCAGCGGCGGGAGCTTCGAGATGGAGGATTCGTACGCCAAGGAGCTGAGGGAGTACGGGGTACATCAGCAGGAGAGGAGAGAACAGCAGTACAAAGACAGGAGCAGGAGTCTCAGTCCTCATGATAGGTGCGTTTCCTCTACCAGTTAATCGTCTTTGGATTGACCTGCCTTCATGTCAGGATTTAAAGCCACACTGCACTAATTATAGCTACTTGCTCCCTCTATATAACAAACCATGCATAATCAGTGACCATTGGTCCCCCATGATCCTCTTTTTCTGATGTTAATTGAGAGCTGATTTGATGAGATAAACACCTGTCCAGTGACCTTGCAGGGAGGTCTAATCCCTCCTGTTCACTAGTATTGATGGGCTTTAAATAACTAGACTAGCATTCTCTTTGATATGATTGATATTTATAATTGAAATAAATTGAGTTGAATAGCTTTTATAATTATAATCAATTTACATTTCATAGCAAGAAAAAACAAATGTTGACATTCAAGATCAATTACAAGTTGTAGCAACTTGTTCTTGTCCATCCCCGACCAGTGACGATGGAACTTTATTTTCATCGAATATTAAAAAATGATAAAACCTGTTATTTAAAAAATGCCATGCTGAAAGCTTTTACTGGTTAAAATCTGGTATAATTTAAACACAATTGTAAGAACATGCACAAGACCCCAAAAGTTTAAGAGTCAGATTCGGCTCGGAAGGATATTCTTGATATTCATTGTTCTTCATCTTGTTTGTCGCTACACAGGTATGACAGGAGAAGACGGAGTGCCAGTCTAGATTCTCCAGATGATGACAGTCCTTACAGCGCCAGAAGCGTAAGCCCTCCAGTTAGCAGGAAGAGAACACCACGCAGCACCATCAATGTCCAGAACAAGGAAGGGTCTTTCACGCCGGTCATGCGAAGCCCAAACTCAGAAGATGGCTACAGGGACGACAAACCCTGGAAGAACAAATTTGTGGATAGTGAAGAGAGGAGTTCCTCCTCGGAAAGGACAGAATCACACCGGAAATCCAAGTTAAAATCAAGGAAACCGGATATTGTGCGAGATCCTGACGATATAGTGGTGAAGCGTGAGAAATTAGACTCTGATAGGAAGGTAGAAAGGACTACTGAAAAGTTACGGAAACCTGAGAAAGTGAAAGAAAAGGTGGAGAAGAGGAGTACCCCCGAGGAGATTGATTTGAAGGAGAAGAAAAAGTGCAAAGAAGTGAAAGATAGAACGGTAGCAGATGTTAAAGTTGAAGTGAAATCCAAAGAGGTATCTGCAGAGATCAACAGAACTTTGAGCAACAAGACCGTGAACAGTGAGCCTAGTGAGCAGGCAAGGAAACGCAGAAAGCTTGACTCGGAACAGTTGCAATCCGTTGTTATCTCCAATGATGAGGTGGAAATGCAGCGGAAACTGGAAGCCCGAAAGCAGAGATTTAGTGATAACAGTCCTATCATTGACATAACAAAGCTACGGAAGGACAAAGGGTTTGCAGAAAAATTGCCATCTATTGTTTCCAAAGTTCCGAGAATGAAGTTGAGTCCGGACGAGAACACCTCTAGTCATAAAGAAAACATTCCAAAGGTTGAACCTGCAATGTCCATCGGTTTGGACATTAGGACAGTGATAGACACAAGCAGACCGGTCAAAGACCGTCTTGGCTTAAAATATGACATGCCCCAAAGTGAAAGAACGTTTAACATTGAACCTGGGAGCACTGATGGCAATAGCTTCTGGGATGACAAGGAGAAAGATAGCGAGTCTGATGATGAACTCTTGAATACCCGAATAGTCAAAACAGATGATGTCCCCAGAGTCAAGTTAGAGGTCTCTGATGAAGCGGGAAAGAAAGCCCTTTCTGAAAAACCAAAGAAATCTCATCGCGAAAGAACTGAGAAACTGATTGCGAATCGTCACCCTTCACATTCCACACCCCGAAACCGATCGCAGGAAGTTCGCATTCCCCACTTAACAGATGCTGATGAGGGCATTGCTAGCTCAAGTGATCAAGAAACAGTCCCATCGGATGAGGAACTAGCGCTTGCTCTTGCAAGGAACTCTCAAGTGCCCCCTGTGGCGACCCCCGGTGAATCAGAGACTCCACCCTTAACTGGTGCTTCTCTATCAACACCGCCCGTTGACACTTTTGAAAAACCACAGATTGATGCAAGTTTAAGTTATCGAAAGCAAATGGAGGCAGCTAGGAAGTCCTTTGAGCAGCAGAAGCAGCAGCAGGAGCAACCAGGTACTCAGGATTCTTTACCTTCAACATCATCTCATACTCCTCCAACTCCGACCATGTCATCATCGCTACCTACCTTGTTGCAAACAACAACCAGTGCAAATACCAGCAGAGACTCTTTCACTTCATCTATAACTGAACAAGTTGAGGAGAATGAAAAGATGGGTGAGGCAAAGATGGCCTCGCATGATTCCGAGACGCCCAAGTCTAAACCAAAACTTGACCAGTCTACTGAAAATGTGGAAATAGAGTGGAAGTTGATACGGCTAACCCCTGTCGAGTTTCCAAGTATTCGTAGGAAACAGCTTGATACCATGTTCCCTTCGTCTGGTGAGGATAACCTTGCCAAGCGGATGTACCGAACGAGACACAGAAGCAGTGAAGATGACCTAAAGACACTAAGTGTAGGAACTGTCAAAGAAAAGCCTGATGTGAGGATTGATTCTGTCGACAAAATCCAAGAAATGACATCCCAGGACCAGGTGGATGAAAAGGAGAAGGAAAAAGATATTTCAGGTGGTGAGGAGATGACCGAACTTGATAAGAGGTTATCACAAGGAACATTTCCTCAGTTGGATGTGACCACATCGAATCCTGTCCAAAACGATGTGGAATCACTTCCAATGCTCTCACCGAGGCCTCCTCACCAAAACATCTCCGTGACAGTCAGTGAGAATCTCTCTCCTACTGCTTCAGCACCATTACTAAGCCCAGCAGTGACACCGGTCAAAGCAGAGAAACCACTCCTATTCCCTTCAGATGGTTTTCCCTTCTCTTTGCCAAGAAAGGATTCGCCGATCATCAAGGAACTTGGTTTTGGAAAAGAGGTGGTGCCACTGAGTCGAGAAATCACCTTCACAAGCAAAGACTTGCCTCTCCACAAAGAATCACCCTATGCCAAAGACTTCTCCAGAGACCCAATTTTCGGGAAAGATGGAATAATTGAATCTGCTCTCTGTGCATCGGCCAAGCTTAGTATCAGCGCGGTCGCACCCCGGGTACCAGAGAGTACTGAAGTGAGAACCGAAATGAGAACCAAACTGCCTCCTGAACTGAAGGACCACTTCTCATCTCCAGAGCGGGCTCTGGAGGAACGTCTGAGGACAGTGGATGCTATGATGAAACAAGAGGAGGAGAGGCAGAGAACTCAGAAGGCCAAGTCACTGGCTACACTTGAGAGGTTAAAGAAAGAGGAAGAGAGTGGTGAAATAACCAAGGATGGAGTCAAAACTGACCTCTTATTGAAAGATAAGTTGAACAATTTAACAAGTATCACCACTTGTACTCCTCCAGCCACACCTACAACACCTGGGACTCCTGGAGCAACTCCTGATCTGAAGGCAGAGTTATTTGGAAATAAGGCAAGGTTGGGACCTCTGTATGCCAGGTTAAAGAAGAAGCCCCGAAGCTCAGAATCAGACAGCTTGCCCGTGATTATCCTCCCAGAGGTTCAGAAGAAAGAGGAGTTTGAAGATCCTCTGGAAGTATTGCGTTCTCGTGTGAGGCGAAGCAGTATCTTTGATCAGGATTTAGCTCGCCTGGAGAACAGCTCTCATCCGGAACATGGTCAAGAGAAGAAACATGGTATACCACTTATTCGACCGGGCAAAGATCACAATCGCCTGACATTGCTCAATCAGAACAGCAACAGACAAAATGCAGGATTGAATTCTAGCCAGTCTGGTGCTAGCTACAAGTTGGGTCCTGGTAGAGGAACATCGGTCTCATCGGCACGAGATCCCAGAGATCCAAGGGATCCAAGGGATCCAAGAGATCCAAGAGAACCCAAGGATTCAAAAGCTGAAGTGCTTACCTCACCTATCAGAGACGATTCATCAAAGACAAACGCTTTAACTGGAGATCAGAAATCGAGCCCTGAGCCGAAGTCTAAGGAACCTTCACCTTTAAAATCTATATTGAAGAAAGAAACCAATCTCCTGCCTGAGTCATCATCTGTCCATGCGGTTGCAGAAGATACCACCCAGACCAAAGACCCCAAACCAGATTCTGATCCTAGTGTGAAGGCCACGACGCCAAAGTCTGCAGCCCTGAAACGTAAAAGATCTCCCAGCCCTCCTATCCTTGAGAAGGCTCAAGATGCAAAACTGGATGCAGATGTGAAATCAGAGTCGAAGCCATCATCCGGTCCATCCGGGACTAAGAAAGCAGTTTCAGAGGCTCCGCCACCACCGCCTCAGAAAGAGTACCCCACAAACATGCTCCTGATGACACCAAGGGAATATGGGAAAAAAGATCCAAAAGTTGGGGCAAAGGTTAAACCTGTCAAGGATAAAGTAGGTATTCAGGAAAAGAGGCCTCTTTCCAAAGTTGGTAGCAAGGACAAGATGATGGAAGAGGAAAAGAAACCGCTCAACAAAACAGCCAGCAAGGATAAGATCATAGAAGTTAGGAGCAAAGAGAAGGACCAGAAGGACACCCACAAGAGTGAAGGCAAGGAGATTGTCAGAAAATCAAGTGAGGGTTCTATGACACCAAGAACTTCAATCGATAAAGGGATT
Organism: Strongylocentrotus pallidus; assembly: GCA_030265145.1. Classification (NCBI taxonomy): domain Eukaryota; kingdom Metazoa; phylum Echinodermata; class Echinoidea; order Camarodonta; family Strongylocentrotidae; genus Strongylocentrotus; species Strongylocentrotus pallidus. Next base: position 5,861,498 of record JARBES010000120.1, read on the forward strand.
GTCAAATCGAGCAATGATGTGAGAAAACATGATGCAAAGAAAGTCTTCAAGAAGGAGAGCACATCATCTGAGAAAGCCCAGTCCAGTGACCACAAAGACCACAAAGCTGATGTTAGTAAAGATGAAGACAAAGTATCAAAGGTGACAAAGAGCAAGGATACCTCTGCCATTGAGAAGAATAAGGATAAGAACAAAGATGACAATAAGAGAGATGATGTTTCAGTGAAGAGAAAGGGAAAGGAGAAGGAGGTAGTGAATGATAAGAATAAAGGAAAAGACCAGGAGAGAGATAAAAAAGAGAGCAAAGAAAAATTCATCAAGTCTGAGAAAAGCGACTCCAGGGAAAAAGCCATCAAAACCGAAAAGTTTGTCGAGGAAGAGAAAAGAGACATCACTGAAAAAGAAGAAACATCTGAGAAAGGTACTCCTAAAAAGAAAGATATAAAGGGAAAGGAAGTGAAATCTAAATTGAAACCAAAGGAGAAGATAAAGGTTGAGAAGAAGGAGAAAGATCATCCAGAGACAGAGAAGGTTGACAAGGTGAAGGAGCAGGAGATGGAGGAGAGAGAGGAGAAGGAGAGGAGAGAGGAAAAGGAGAGGAGAGAGGAGAAGGAGAGGAGAGAAAAGGAGAAACTGAAGGAGGACAGAGAGAAGCCTAAAGAAGATAAGAAAACCAAGGCTCACGTTCCAGTCAAATCTGCTACTGAAAAACCAAGTGGGACAAAGAAGGTGAAACCTCAGCCGACACCGTCCAGAGGTGGAGTAGCGGCTCTCATGGATGCCTTCTCAGACACAGACAACAGCTCTGAATCAGATGACGAACTTGAGTTTGAGCAATTTATCAATCGCCAGACGAAGAGGAAGGATTCTGTCAAACCTAAGCCAAAGAAAACTCAGGAGGTAGAGAAGCGGAAATTGATATATGACTCGTCCGATTCTGATGAGGGATCCTCTGGGCTTGATGCTGAGGAAAGCCCCAAGAAATCTTCCAGGGATGAACTGTCCAGTAAGGGTAAACGAAAGGCTCTTCAAAAGTCAAAGAAATTGAAGGAGAAGTTTGGTAAAAAGGGAAAGATTAAAGTGAAAGAAGAGTTTACTGACACCGATGCCGACTCGAAGATGAGTTCTTCTGATGTGGAAGAGAGGTGTGAGGAACCTAAGCTCCCATCCAAACCAACTCACAAGAAGAAGGAGGAGAAAGTCAAGCACAAGGAAGCCCACATCAAAAGGGAGAAAGAGGATTTGAAAGATGTTGGTAAAGGTGATAAGCCCAGAAAGAGTAAAGACTTGAAGAGGCAGGATAGAGTTGAACCCGACATAGAGATCAAACAAGAACCTAAAAGTGAAACAGAAGCTGAAACAACACCCAAGAAGAAAGATGTTAGCAAGACAAAGAAGCAGAGAAGAGAGGAGGAGAAAGAGAGGCTTCGTGCTAAGAAAGAGGAGGAGGAAAGATTGAGAGCTGAGAAAGAGGAAGAGGAGAGACGGCAGGCAGAGGAGGAAGAGAGACTGCGGCAAGAGGCAGAGGAATGCAAAAGGGAGGAGGAAGAGATAAGGAGAAAGGAAGAGGAAAGACTACGGAAAGAGGAGGAAAGGCAACTTAAAGAGGAGGAAAGAAAGAGGAAAGAGGAGGAGAAAGAAAGGAGACGGAAAGAGGAGGAGAGACAGCGGAAAGAGGAAGAGCGCCAAAGAAAGGAGGAGGAGAAGAAGAAAAAGGAAGAGGAGAGAAGGAAAAAAGAAGAGGAGAGGAAGCAGAAGGAGGAAGAGAGGAGACAGCGGGAGGAGGAAAAGAGGCAAGAGGAAGAAGAAAGAAAACAGAGAGAAGAGGAGCTGCAAAGGGCAGAAGAAGAGGAAAGGTTGAGGATTCTAAAGGAAGAGGAGGAAGAGCAACAGAGGATAGCAGAAGAAAAGGCCAGGAGAGAAGAAGAAGAAGAACGGCAGAGGATTGAGAAGGAGGAAGCTGAAAAATGGCGTAAAGAAGAAGAAGAAGCAGCTGCAGCAGCTGCTAAAGCACAGGAGGAACTCCAGAATCAAGTATCTGTTGAAGAACCCAGGAAGAAAGATAAATCTAAAAAGGCTAAGAAAGACAAGCACAAATCAAAGAAGGAAAAGCGGAAAAACAAAGAACATCATTCTGATGTCGTTATTGAAAATGCAGTACCTGGCCAAGATACCAAGAAGGAGGAAAATGTTATTCTTGATACTGTAATGCCGCAGAGTGAATGTCCCCTTGTGCCTATTTCAGATGACGAGGTGCCAATAGGTTTTTCTACAGAAGTGTCAGCATTTACCCCAGGCCAAGGAAACGGCATTCAGTACCATGAGAACAGCAAACTTGCTATGGCTAACTCCTGTGGAGATAATGCAGTTCTATTGCAGCCTGCTGAAAATGTAGCGACTTCAGTTCCTGAGGAGGAGGATGATGGAGAAGGTAAACTCATCATTGAAGAGGAAAAGAGAGATGGGATGGATCCTGCCAAGAAAAGTGAACATCACCATAAAAAGAAACATAAGGAGAAGAAGCATAAGAACAAGAGCAAAGATATGGATCCAGAGAAGCTGAAGGAAAGAGCATTGAGAAAAGCTGAAAAGAAAGCCAAAAAACAAAAGAAGAAGGACAAGAAGGAGAAAGACAAAGACAAGAAAGAGAAAAAGAAGAAGCATAGAGATCAGGAGAGGCCTCCGCTTAAAAGAGAATGCACAGTGGAAATCGAAACAGAGTTTGTTATTGATTATGGTGAGGTTCAGAAAGCAAATGATGGACCTTACCCTGTCAATCCTGTCATGCTTGAAGACATCACCAATGATGCTCCAGGTCACCTACCTGGTGGTGGTCTTATGAACAGAGATGGCCAGGTGCATGATAGTGACATGCAAAGGAATCTCCAGGCTTCTTCTACTACCACCTTGATTGCAAAATCTCCAGAGCCCCTTCAAATAGCGGAAGCAGCCGTTGCCAACTCAAACAGAGAGATCAGCCTTACGTCCGTCCAGCAGTCAAATCCAGTCAGTGCGGCCTTGACGAAGGAATCCTCTATGTTTGGAGACTCGTTTGAAGATGAGAATCATCCAATTGTTGCACAAGCCCTGACAGCTCTTGAGAAGTCAGACCATGAGACATCACAGAGTGCAGACAACATTGGAGGCAGATACCCTCCAGATGTCCCCGGTGCCCACAAGCCATATTCTATCGCCGACCTCGCAAGCAGTCCTCTTTTCAGGAAGGAAAAGAAGGAACGAAGTAAAAGGAACAGCAGAGGTCGAGAATCTAAAACTATTCCTACAGCAGGTCAGACTGAAGTGTTCACCCAAGGTAAGATGGAAGTTGTGGCATCACATGCTTCTGGTCGAGTAGAGGGTGTGGCAGAAGAGCTGTTACCCATCAAGTCAGAGGTAGAGCAGTCGGTGGAAGCTCTCATTACGGCAGAAAGTGCCTTTGATTCTGATAAACAGACAAGCCGTGATGTGCATGCCACCCCAGTCCTTCATGCCACCCCAGTCCTTGGTGTAAACCGCCCTGCTGAAGAACCAAGCTTGCAAGAAAAGACAGAAATGGAAGAGGCAGTAGCTAACCTCCTCTTTGCAGAAGACGAAGTAGAGACATCATCCTTGGAGATACCAGTCCAAATTCCTGTGCAGACAGCTAATGCTATAGACACAGCTCAACCTACAATACCTACTCCCCCAACAGCGTCAGATGCTGGTGAAGCATACAGGGAACAACAAGCCCACGAGGCTGCCATCATAGCAAAGATGGCTTCTCCAGACAAGAAGACTGAAATGGGAGCTAAGGATGGCAACAAGGAATCTCGTTTCTTCTCTCCACGTGCCAAGGAGTCCAGTATCCCACCAAGGACAAGATCGGGATCATTGTCAAAATCTGGCCCGGCTGATCTAAGCGTGTTTGATTTCCAAGATGACGAGAAGCATGACGAGGCTGGTAAAGAGAAATTGAAGATGAGTGGTGAGATGGAAGCACAACCTGAGCCAGGAGTCAGTCAAGATCCCGCAAAGCCTCTGCAGCAGCATGCACCTGCACCACCTGCAGCACCTGAGCAGAACTGTGTCATGCCAGCACGACCTCATCAAGTCCTAGACCATATAGAGCCAAGCTCCATGTATCCTGCCAACCTGCATGACCACAAGATGATCAATTCTGATGTATATGAATTCCCGGATCAATCCAGTCCAGGATCAAGTGAGTTGAAGCAACCACTCAACAAGCCACAGCCTACCCGTGGACGTAATAGAGGTAGAGGTACCAGAGGTGGTGGAAGAGGAAGGAGTAGAACCAACTCAAGGGGAGGGACAATGAAAATCAGGGATGAGCTTGCAGCTCTAGAGCTCCAGCAGCAACAACAACGAATGCATGCCGAGCTCCAGCAGCAACAACGAATACATGCTGAAGCCCACGTGTTTCAAGCTCAGGCTGCAGCTCAGGCTATGCATGCCCAACAACAGGGCCAAGGTGTCCATGTGGACGTGTCCCAGAATGAAACCGTGTCTGCACTTCTTGAACTTGGAAAGCCAGTGATGCCTTCAGCTACTGCTGTACCTCAGATTAGTCCAGTTGCCATGATGCAATCTCCTGATGGGCAGAAGTTGCCTCAACCTGATCCATGGCTGACTCAGCATGCTACTCCTGGATCTGTTCCTGCTCAAGGACCTCAGACAAGTTCTGCTCCTGCCAGCAGTAATGCAGTAGGTGCACCAGATAGACCTCCACAATTCAGTACCGCTCCTTCAGCAAATATGAACTTTACAGCTATTTCTCACCCTCAACTTCCCACTGCATCAAGTAGTATGACTGCCAATGCTCAGATGGCTATGACACAAGCCCACAATATGATGGGAAAGATGTCTGCTGGACAGTTACCCCAACAAAACATGCCTTCTTCAATTTCTAGCGGTATGTTGCAGAATCCTTCTGTTAGCATGCCAACTGTTGTTGCTGCACTGTCAACGCCACCTACATCTCATGTGGCTATCCAAGATCCTAATGGCACCCAGAAGAAGCAGAGACAACAACGTCCAAGGAAGTCCCGTAGGGATTCTGGTCCAGAGCAGGGTAACTGGATGCCAGGAGGTCACATGCAACAGCAAATGGTTCCAGGTCAGCATTTCAACATGCATCAGGTCGCACAACTCCATGGACCTCAGAAGAGTCAGGCTGAGGCAGCCGTCGAACAACACTTCAATGAGGCACTGGCCAGGTTGCCACACAATCGCAATCAACAGAACAGGCTTCCAGGACATCAGCAGTCTCATGAACAGATCCAACTATCACACCACATTCATCCACCAAACAGCACTGCAGAAGCCTTGGCAAACCAGCATGCCATGACCCAGTTGAAACCGGGTCCAATGGGGCCATCAGCAGCTATGGAGGCACCAACAATTGTCAAGCACCTTGTGTCTAATGGTCCTGTTACGGGAATAAATACCACAACCTCTTCATCAGTACTTCATACATCACCCATGGCAAACTTGCCTCAGGCATCTTCTGCTGGAATCATGCATGCTGGACATCCGGGATTCCCTAGCGGGTTGCTTACGCAATCACCAGTCAGTCAACCCTCAACCTTATCACCAACTATACAGTACTCACGTCCACCCAGTGCCACATCTGCAGGGCTAACTTCCAGTATTGCATCGTCGCAGGGTAGTAACATCCAGCAGGTACGTGGAGCACCAGCAGGAAACCTACGGGTGCCGGTGTCAGTTGCAGCCCAGACCCTTCCAAATGCCAGTGTCCTCAGAGCTGCCTTGACAGACCACAAGCCAAATGCGAAGAAGGAGGCAGATGGAAGTGTGAAGGCTGGGCAAGGCCGGCCACTAGCTGACGGTAAAGGAATGCATCCCAACCTTCCTCAGCAGCCAGGAGTCATCGACCCAAGTCAACATCCTCACATTGAACTCCGGTCCTATCCACCCATGCAGACACCTGCTCAGATGCACAAGAAAGCTGAAAATGCAGAGAAGATGGCAGCTGGTGACCAGAGAGGACAGAAGAATCCTCCTCTAGAACAACGTTTACCGCCAATGATCAGGGTGACCGATTCAGGACCAATGGCCTATCTTTCGTCTGGTGCTCATCTTCCTCAAGCAGCAGCTGTCATGAGACAACAACAGATCAGACATCCTGTGCAAGGAATGCCATACGGCAAAGATGGACCTTTTATACCAGGGATGCATGCAGTGGTTGATCCCATGTCAGAAACGCGCAATCTAAGCCAACCAATGCCTGGTATAGTGCCTGTTCCAGGGCTGGACATGAGCAAATCTGGAATTCCTGGGACCATGTTTCCACCAGGTACATTCAGAATGCCTCAACCTGGTTTCTCCAGGATGATCTACCAGCAAGGCATGACTGAAGCATCCTCTGGAGGATCACCACGTCTACCAACACCGAGTGCCTCATCCCCTGGAGTATCACCCAGAGTCAAGTCACCGGCTATGGCTCATGCTGATCGTCCACAGCCCATCCCAACACCAGAACGTCGAGACCAACTCACACCAGACCTTGTCCAGATGATGCCAGGCATCACATCAGGTGTTCCACCACGGGCTCCAGGAATCTCTTCCGGTATACCTCCCGGAAGGATGGACATGGCAATGCGAACCGTGTCCCATCGCGGCATGCCACAGATGGTCGTGAGGCCACCTGGCTACGGAGTGGAACCCCGCTCCCAGGGCGGTAAGCCGGAAGATGTCCAGAAGATGGATCAGCAATCCATGATCCTCGGCATCCCAACGGATCCTATGCATCTTCAAGATCAACACCTAGCCTCTCCGCGTCCCATTGGCGGTCCAGAGAAGACAACAACTCCCGGACTGGAGCTCTATCGCCAGACCCATCCTGGAGTCGGGCGCAAGGATGAGTTGATGATGAGACCAACGGGTCAGGAGTTCCGGCAAAACGTGATGATGAGAGAAGCGATGCCTCACATGGCCTGGCCTGGTCAAGGGCCACCTGGTATGCCTATGCATCCTGGTTCTATGCAACCCATGCAGTTATCAGCTCACATGCCGATCAAGGGAACGGACTCACTCATGGGTCTACTCATGGTAAGTCAACTTTAGTTAAATTGTTAAGATTTCATGAATCTAAAACAAATTGGACATTATTAACAAGTTCGAGAAGAAAAAAAGTTGGTTAAAGAAGAAGAAGAAAATTTATTAAATTTTACACAAATTTTAAATCTGTTTCAGACCTATATTTTCATCAGCTACCAAGACCCCCAAATTAAAGAACTTTTATATTGACTATATTTATTTCTTGGCAAATAGCAGGAGCATAAATTGTTTTAAAATCAATACGCCGTGATCTCTTATTTAGTTGAAAATCACTTAATTATGAAGTATACTTGTATTGAACCATATCTTTTTTATCTCAATACAATCTTGCAATATATATTTTTGTCTGCTCCATCTTACGGAACAATGTAACACAGTCAAACCTGCTTTAGTAACCACCTGTTTACAAGGACCACATTTTTTTGTTTCCCTTGAAAATGGTTTCTCATTGAAACATGTACTTAAGGAACCCGTCTATAAAGACCAACTGTCTACAAAGGCCACTATTTGTGTTTCACTTCGGCGGTCGCTATAGACAGGTTTGACTGTATTGACTCGTACATTCACATGTACTCCACTTCATTCACCCCGTCAATTCCTACTACCAACAAGTAACCGAACCATTCAAACACTCTTTACCCGCAGCGGTATCCTGTGATGTGGCAAGGCGTGTTAGCCCTGAAGAACGAGGCCGCTGCTATCCAGATGCACTACGTCTCAGGCAGCCAGTCGGTTGCCCAAGACTCCCTCATCATGGCTACCCCACCCCTCCGTGTTGCCCAGAGGATGAGGCTCGAACCCTCCCAGCTAGATGGGGTCGGCAGCAGGATGCAGGTACGTTCAAGAACAGACTTATGTTTCTGTGATATCTTTGGTTCAGTTCAGTTCTTCGGTTCTTTTATTTAGAACTGATCTTGAGTTCTAGCGATGAATAGACAATTTTTTTCTGTGACATCAGGGACCCGTTTCACAAAGCCTTTTTTCCAATGACAAATGACAAAAACCAGTGACAAATCTGCTGATAACCAATCAGAAGCAAGGGTTCAGTAGCTTATAACAAAAACTGTCTTTTGTCACCGATGACAAGTTTTGTGAAATGGGGCCTTGATCTTGGTTTCTTGGCCCTGATTCACAAAGCTTAGTAATTGATTATACAATTGATTGATTGATTGTGTGGTTATTTGATTGTCCAACTGATCAATCAACGGTAAAATAGCAATCTATTAAGTCACTTGTCTTGGTGCTACGGGGCACTGCTTGATTAAATTAAACTGAATTTTAAAAGCAGCTGGCTGACAGTAATTATGGACTGTTTATTGAGTAGATGAACAGTAGTTTGGATAAGATAAGCAAAATCAAAAATTTAAAAAAGCTCACAAATATTTTCTAGATAAATTACATTTAAACCAAAACCATGTACTCTATAACTCGATAATCAGTTGGGATGCGTTCCAAAATCTCATGATGTTCACCAATTCTTACGTTCTGTATCATTAATCTCCTTGTTTCTCTCGACAGGTTGAGGAGGAGTCCGTTGTACTGCTTGCCTTACCTTGCGGCCATGACCAGACCGACGTGATTGCTCAGACAAACACCTTGCGTGTCTCTTTCATCGAGTACCTACTCAGCAAGCAGGCTGCTGGGATCATCAACGTCGCACCTCATGGATCTCAAAAGGTAGGCAGAAAGAAATGTTATAAACTCGGAGAAAGGGAGGGAGGAGGGGGGTAGAGAGGGAGAGATGCTGTATACCACTGGGATTATTGACATAGCACCTCACAGATTCCAAAAGGAAGGGAGGTAGAGATAGTATAACTCAGAGAGAGAGAGAGAGAAAGAGAGGGGGCGGAGGAGGGGAAGAATAAGAAAATAGTAACTCTATTTCTATATTTTTGACTTGATAAAGCCTGGAGCAATTGGTTCCAGAGCAAATGTCTGTCAGCTAGGATTGTAAATATATATCCTACAACCATAACAATTCTAAAGAAACGAAGGTAATAATCGGGAGCGCCAGGAGAGTCATATCTGACTTATTATTATTTATTCTTTATTTTTTATTTCATGTTCTATCTACAGGCTGCTTTTGTCCTACACATCTTCCCTCCTTGTGAGTTCACTGAGGCCCATCTCTCGCGCCTCTCTCCAGACCTCCTTGAGAGCGTCCAAGAGATTGCTCATCTCATGATCGTCATAGCAACCGCATCGTGAAGAGATTGGGACTTTAGCAACCATCAGCTTCTGAGCTCTCCCAGTGGCGGGAAGAAGATGTGTCCACCGATGCAACATGCCGGCCGGCTAGACAAGAAATTGCCGTGATCAGAAGTTTTATCTTCCTGTGATTGTCATCTCGATGCATCTTGAAGAGTTTCCGTGATGACTCGTCTCAGCATCACCATGGAAACCGCATCATGAAGAGGTTGATAACCAATCCATCATCGGCCATCTAATGCTCTGAGCAACCAACGACTTAATCAGACACTTGATCTCCAGGTTTTCCAATTGGCTGTCCACAGCAACACGAGAAGTCAAAGGCGCCCAATTAAAAATCTGATTAAAAATTCGAGGTTCCCTTGGATAATGTTTTGATGTGATGCAATGGTTACATTATCGCAATTTATTGATCACTTTACTGATTTGATTCAACTAATTTTCAATGGGTTTCATTAACTTTGGGAAAATTCCTTGAAAGTAAGAGACAAATCTGATATCCACCCCCCCCCCCCCCCTCTTCCACACCTAAAATCTATTTTGGAAGCCTCATGTTTTCAAAAAGAATTTCATGCTTTATTAATCATAATAGCATCAGTGAGAGGGATCCCAAGATTTTTCCACCTTAACAAATCAACTTTCCTCAATCTTTTGGTCACAAGAAGAAAGACATATTGGTTGTTTATCAGTAGAATTATATACCAGATTTAGAGCCAGAAGACCATTTACTTGTACACCTTAACACAGAGGTAACGCCCTTAGGCTTCTGGCTCTGAACAGATGAATTATGAACCTGCTATGACAGTCACGGATATACCACTCATACCTGATGCAGAAAAGCAGCGTGGCAGTAGCTTCTTTTCGCTCTGTGAGGAAATAACTAAAAATTGCACGATTTGACTAAATGCCATTCATAAAGGACGCTCTTGAAATCTGTTCTCGGAAAGAACGATCACTGCACGTGTTGCTCACTGAATGAAGTTGGAAGATTTACAGAAATAGCTAGATATTTGTGAATTAATGTTGTCGTAATTATTGATATATTGAAGGAAAAAATAA
>JARBES010000120.1:6086008-6106999 GCA_030265145.1 Strongylocentrotus pallidus
ATGAGGCTACCCTGGGTAAACAAGACATATTATTATTATTATTATTATTATCATACCTGAGTTGTGATTTCTCCCTCATGTGTGTCACCATGGAGACGTTGGCTCTCTCCTTCCAGTCTGCGAAGAACCTCTGAAGGATTGCCTTCTCCCTGAAGACCACAGCCTTGGCATGGTCATGAAGATTCTCCATCTTGATGATCTGTATGCCACTCCTACATGCCCTCCAGGACCTGCACAGCATGGACCGCCTGAAAACATGATATAATGAAACGCAGCATTATGAGACCACCAGGGGTGATAGTGAGCACTAACAAAAAATAGGTTTTTTTTTCTTCCCCTTAACCACGCCCCCTTGAGTAAAAAAAAAAAAAAGAAGAGGATTTGGGGGGGAAAAAATGGTATCTAACAATATTCCCCCCTTTTGAGTAAGAAGATTGGGGAAAAATAGGAACAAATAGAGAAAATAAGGGGAAAATCAGGAAAATCAGGATAAAATCGGGAAGAAAAAAAAAGAAAAAAAGACTGGGTAAAAAAAATATTTAAAAATATCTGGGAAAAATAAAATAATTGGGAAACCGTTTTAAATTGGGTAATTATCACATGCAACAAGCTTTATTCCAATTTACTTTTCTGCTATAAACACTTTGGTTGCTTTCTTTGCCTGTCTGCCTGGAGCTTGTTTGCCACACGTGCAATTTTGCAGACAAATATAGGCATCCATTGACGGAAGGATTGCTTTGTGCAACACAATGACTTTGCAGAATTATAAATTTGCAGACAATGCTTTTAAAGCCCCACTGCACTACTTATAGCTATTTGCGCCTCCTATACAGCTAACATTGCCTAAGCGGTACCCGTTGATCCATACCCCATGATGCCCTTTTTCTTATGTTAATTGAGAGCTGATTTGATGAGATAACCACCTGCCAGTGACCTTGCAGGGAGGTGTAATCCCTACATGCCAAACTAGTGCAGAGGGGCTTTAACACTGGTATAGATTAATCTCGCACTGGAAATAGTTAAATCATCTTGAAGCCTTTGGTATATTCATCTCAAAGCTAACTCAACACAGCACAGGTAGATCACAGTATATTTGTAAGGCATATAAAGTGTTCAACAGAATAAAGAGTTCAACAGTATTCCAAATGGAGCCTCCTATCTACGCCCGAGGGGAGGACGGTGTCTTAGAACGGACAGGACTACGCGGTAACCTACAGGATACAAAAATCTACATTTTGTCGTTTTTTTCTTCTTTTTTCTTTTTCATTTCATTTTAAGGGGGAAAAAAAGAGAGAAGCCTATATTTTAATTTTATTTATTATAAAAAAAAAAGAGAAAAAAGAGAAAGAAAGAAATTAATATTAAAAAGAAAGGCGTTGGTGATAATAGTCAGTTCTTGACTGATTGCAATTACAACAAAAAACAACAAACATCTTTCGGAAGGTACATCGACTAACCTATATTGTCTCCTGGCCTTCTGTCTCTCACCACAGATGGTTGCCATGGTTACCCAAGCTCTCTTGACCAGACCGTCTTCATGGTAGACCCTCGCTACCTCCGTCTGGTAAAACTTCTTCCTCCGCTGAGTCAGATATGTCTTCCAGCCTTCTATGCACCTTGACAGGAGACCCACTCTGAATCAAGCAAATATTAAAAGAAAGATGAAATTAATAAATCGGTCAAGAAAACTTGATATGTGTGTATTAGGTTTTTTACAGACGTGTATCAATCAGATATGATTATTTACGTCTGGGGACCGACCTTTAAGCGTCACCATCCGCGATAGACGTGACTCAGTTTTGAACCTGCGTCCTCGACTGAATCAGTTTGTAAAATCCACTGTTAGCTGGATTACAGGCGCACGCCACAACGCCTCGTTGTGATTAAAGGACACCAGTGTTCATACTCTGAATAATATTTGGAAATATGGCAGTTTGGTAGATGTAGAGACTTCAGTACAAAACTACATGGGTCATGTCACATGGACTGTTCTTTTTTCATTTTTACAAAATATTTGTTTTTATTTTGCGTTATGATGTAGTTGTTGACTTATTATTTGTAAGTTTTCCAATAAAATTAAGTATCAACTGACATAGTTTTACATGCATGTATTCGTGTATTTTAGTATACCTTTATGGAAATAAATGTAATGAAAAAGAAGACATTGATGGATATTGAATTCATTCAGATATCTTTTTTTCACTCAAAGAAACTAAACATGCTTTTAAAAATAATTATTGAGGAGATGTAGGGAAAAGAGCAAATAGTGGTTAATGCCATCTATGTCTTCTTTTGCAACTTAATCTCTACATGGTCAGCGTTCGCGAAACAGACTGAAGTTCTCCTCACACTTCGGTTTCGCGTATGTTGCACGCACATGATTGCTGCGGTTGCATCATCTGTAGTTGTATTATACCCGATTGGCCCCGAGTCAGGCCACGGCAAAGACCCAAGTCTCGTCAGACTACACTACCTTTAACAAAATTCTGTTTTTATTTTCAAAGGAATAGAATGATCATTTTTTTTTTTAAATAAGAGGAGAGAGGACATAAAGAAAACTCACTTGTAATGGAGATCTGCAATGCCCATTCTCTGCTGTGCATGGTAGCCTTCTTTCCAGGCACTGAATGCCCTGACAGTGACGTGCTGATAGGCTATTTGCTCCAAGATGGCTTCTTTCTCTTTGCGCAGCTGTGTGAGGGCGCTCCACTAGGTAAACAAAATGATAGTGGACATTAATAATAATAATAATAATAATAGTTAACATTTATTATGCGCCATGTCTGTAAAATGACACTCCTGGCGCATTTGTGTGGAAATTGTATAATTTTGGCATACGACCATCAAGTAATTCAAGAAAGAAAGTAAAATACACATAAGTTAAAGTTATGATTTGATGCTTTTAATAAACAAAGGATTTATTTGTACTATCTCCCCTCCATCTGCCTCCTATATCTGTCTCTGTCTCTGTCACTCTCATTTTCTTCTCTTTCTCTCTCTCTCTCCTCTATTTCTATCCCTCTCTCACTCTCTGCTCTCTCTTTCTATCTCCTACCTCCCACCTCTCTCTCTTTTTATTTTCCTTTCTATCTCTCTCTCTCTTTTCTCTCCTCTCTCCCTCCCTAGAAGTTAGGAAGTCAGGTTAACCAATTGCCTACAAAACCAGCTGATTCCTGCCTTAAACCAATGGGAATAAGAAAATTAAGTATTTAACTAGTTCATAGTATACATAACTCATTGAGCAGCAATTATTGTCAGAGCATTTTTGTAGTAGTTCTAACTCAAAATCTCATTTGAATTCTTACCTTGTTAAAATACTTGGCAAGGGATGTGATCTTTAGCCTTGTCTCCAGCTGTACTGCCTGGACTTTACTGCTCATTACAGCAAAACTGAATGCACTGAGTCCTTTGCGTAGAAGACGGTGCTGGTAAAGGAGTCTAGCTGACTTGCTCCTTGACTGCACTGCAGCCATCCACTGCCTTAGGCAATTGTGCTGGACGGAGATATTGTGGTAGATGACGGCTCTACAGGTTGGAACATTTATAAGACAATAATTGAATTGAAATAATTGAATTGACTGAATTGAATAATACTAATAGTCACATTTGTATAGTCCTCCATACTATGTTTTCAAGCGCTTAAAATTAAACCATTTTAATAGGCCTGGGGGTGTTTCACAAAGACTACAATCAACTTTAAGTTGGACTTAACTATGGCAGGCCATTCATGCCACTGGTTGCTCTCTCAATTAGGATCTTTAGATAATATTTGTTCCTTCAATAATGAACTATAAAAAGATGTAAATTCTGTAGATTTGTGACCACGATTTGGATGTCACTTTAGAAACCAGTGCCAGTAAATGATGAGAGAAAATAGTGGCATGAACTGCCTGCCATAGTTAAGTCCAACTTAAAGTTGTTTGTAGTCTTTGTGAAACACTCCCCAGTCACTGAACTGGAGTCAATTGCTATTCCAACATCTAGTGCATGCTCTCCACTTCTCTGGAGAGGATTCCAGACAGGTGCCAATTTAGAGATGCTCACAATGTTATAATCAAACCACATTGCATAGGTACCCATTTAACACTTGGGTAGATAGTGGCAAATCTAGATTAATGTTTGCTCGAACCCACAACAAAAGTATCTCCAGTCAAGTGTTTCAATTACTAAGTTATGGCAAAGGAGAAAATTTGGGGTGAGCACATTTTCCAATTTTAGTTTAATATGCAAGAACTTTGCACTTGAAGCATGTGTTGTCTTTGATATACCTCAAAACAATCTAGATTTAAAGTGAATTACATTCTGTAGTTACTATGCTATGACACCTTTGCACCTTCAGTAGGTATAAGTAGCCTGGTCAATGATTGAAAAACTGTTTCTGATTACAACCCTTCTGATTACAACCCTAAACACAAAACACATGTAAGCATAACTCTACATTTAAAGAGAAAGCTGAGTTATGGTAAAGGGGGACATTTGGGGTGAGCGCATTTTCTTATTATAGTTTAATATGCAAGAAGTTCCCATTTGAAGCACATGTTTTGTTTGATATGCCTCAAAACAATCTGGATTTCAAGTGAATTACATCCTGTAGTATGTCTGTACTTTAAGCTAATGTTATACGGAATCTGTGATTTCAGAAAGTTAAAACCCTGATATTTAGTTTTAATAAAATTAGAAAAATAGATGGATGAAATTGTTAAAGTTTGATCAAAAATCTGATTAAAAAACCAGAAAGTTATGAATTTTTGAAGTTGTAATCAATGAAAGACAAATTGTTACTTTGTGACGTATCTTACGAGACCCTCTCCCATTTACTCTGTACTAAAAGTATCATGAATATCCGTAACACTTGGTTTTGGATAAGGGACTACATTCATTTCATACAGAGTTTGTGTAAAAAACAAATGTGCATGTATGACTGACAATTTTCTTGAGAAAAATAGAAATTTATATCATTGATATTAAGGTCTGCCCTCAAAAAATGATCCCAAAGAGACAATCAATCATCAAACCAGGCTTATCAGCATATTCATGTATCATTGAGATCTGGGGGGCGTTTCACAAAGATCCCAAGTCGAACTTAACTCTAGGTTGGCCATTTGTAGCCTTAAAATGAAATATATTCAAACGCAAAAATTGAAGTATTTTAGACTTTTCATAAATTCCACATCAAGAACATGAAATCTCCCATGAAAATAGAAAATATGTTGAATGATTTGAATCAACATTTTATGCCTTTTAAAGTAACTTTTACAAAATATTTTCAAGGATGTTAACGGCTTTCCATAATTGTTACATTCAACTTAGAGGTAAGTTCAACTTAGGATCTTTGTGAAACACCCCCTCGCTTATCAGCATAAATCATTGAGGTCTGAACTACAACAACTTTTTTCAATTCATTTTTTTAACACAAATACGACACACTTGTAACAAAATTTTGCCTTGCATCTGCTATTAAATTAAGATCGTATGCTTCATCTTGTAATTGGAAAAAAGTCAGAAAAACTCTGGGAAATGGCGGAATTGGAACCTGCCATCTCCTGGTAGAGTGGTCTGTCATGGCCTATACAATTATCACAAATAGCTGCATTACTATCCTGGCTGTGTATTAAAACCTCTTCTATTGAAACTCAACATTAGTCAACTGATTTCACTAAAAAATCAGTACTTGAGTGACAATTGATGACGCCTAAATAGCAGTAAAATACAATTTTTTTCAACTCACCGATGTTAGAAAGAACAATTCAAAAATTAAAATCGAGAGTCTACTATCAAACTTGCTTACAGCCACATCGGCATGATTGTGTGCATTAGTGTGTTATTTGTGTATTGACTATTCATGTGTACAAGTGCTGCCTATTAGTGCTAGAGGTCAATACACATTAGCATCGACTCTCTATGCTTTGCTGGAGTGCCTTTACTCACCTTCTCCACTTAGCGTTCTCCTCTTGACGGATCATCTTCAATAATCTCACCTTACTCAACCATCTCCTAAACCAGTAGGCCTGATAAATACAAACAGAAACAAAATACAGTCAAACCTGCTTTATTGACTACCTGTCTACAAGGACCACATTTTTTGTTTCCCTTGAAAATGGTTTCCCATTGAAACATGTAATGTCTACAAAGGCCACTTTTTGTGTTTCCCTTGGGCGGTCGCTATAGACAGGTTTGACTGTACTAAATAATACAGTGGTTGATGTTGGGAGAGGAGGGGGGGGGGGGGCCTTCAGAGGGAAATACATAAAAGTGCTTGAGAACACCCCCCCCCCTATTTTTGTTAATAGAATTTTGAATAGAATTATAGAAATACAAGTGTTTCCCCATCCTCCTGTCATTAAAATTAATATTGACGTACTAGAGGTGAAATAGGGGCATTTGATACATGTACATGTTTTTATTACTTGATAGCAATTTTGGAAACAGTCCCCAACCCAGTCTTCAGTCAAAGAATCCTTGTCACTGCATAATATGTTGCAATATGAAGAAAGTATATAAACAAAATGTTACATTTTGAAACAACAAAAATGAAATCAGGTACATTATAAACTGGAGCATATTTTTTCAAAACTGTTATGAAAAGTGATATTAACTTTGGTAGTGCTATTAGGAATAATAAAGTTGGTAGAGAGGAAGAAGGGCATTAACTAAGTGTCAAAAGCCTTTCTGGCTCTCAACAGACAAAAAAAATGTAATATCTCAACTGGACACAATTAGAATATTTGGTTGCCTTTAAAGCTAATCTTGAGCTCTGGTATGGGCATTGTATATCAAGAGAACATAACTATAATTTCATTTTGGATTGTTTATCCTGCAGTAGATTGTTTGAATCAGAAAATAAAAACAACCTCACAAAAACTTGCTGGAAATCATCTTCAATTAAAACGTAAATTCTCATTTGCACATAGTGACCTGTGTTTAATAAGCCCATGGTGTCGGGCCTACTTACCCCGATTTCCTTATCGTTCTATGCTCATTACTCAGTCCCTATACATTTTCTACCAAAATCATTTGGCACATGTCACTTATTTGTAAACTTGAACATTCAGTGTAATTTTTGTTGGATTCTGTGAACATTTATTTCTATCATTACCAGAACTCAAGATTAGCTCAAGAATCAATAAAAATTCAATTATGTTAAAGCCCCACTGTACTTCTTGTAGCTACTTGCTCCCTCTATATAGAAAACAATGCCTAAGTGGTGCCCGTTCATCCCCCTTGATCCTCTTTTTCTTATGTTAATTGAGAGCTGAGTTGATGAGATAGCCACCTGTCAGTGACCACGCTGGGTGGTCTAATCCCTCCTACTATCTCATACTAGGGGAAAAAAAACTTACCTGTGAAACAAGCTTCTCATGTTTTTCCACAGGATGGTTGTGCAGTATGTCTAACAGTTTGAATACCCACAGGATGGAGGTGACTCGACGAGGGCTGCCTCTGGTGAAGAAACCCATCTCTGAAAGACCTCCTCTGCACATACATAGAGGTACACAATATTGTTACATAAATTGATTAGAAATTTGGGAGTAAAAATCAGTGATGAATACATGTATGTGATAGCTGCAAAATGGTGCTATTTGGTGAATTCATAACGCCCACAGTGGATTCAACATTCACTATCCATACTCTCAATTTTATTTTTATCTTGTTCCGTCATGTACGTCTTCCTTACATTGATATCATAACACGGTCTCTGCCCTCCTAACCATTTATCTCCCCTCTTTCTTTCTCCTTCCTTCCTTCCCTCCCCCTCTATTTCTCCCTCTATATTTCTCTATCCTACTCTCTTAGTCTAGTCTCTTTCTCTACTACTGTCTCTCTCCATATTTCTATCATTTTGCCTGTCTCACATTTTCTCCTACTCATAACATCACTCTCTCTCTCTCTCTCTTGCTCATACTCTTTCTCCCGTCTTTCTCCCCAACTTATTCTGCTCTAATTTACTTCAACATTAGCTTCCGTTGCTTATTCCATAATCCATTCTTCACTTTGCTTTCTCTCTCTCTTTCTCTCATTCTCTCTCCTCTCTCTTTATATCTCCTTCTCTCTCTTCTCTTTATCTCTCATTCTCTCTCTCTCTCTCATTCTCTCTCTCTCTCTTTCTTTCTCTCTCTCTCTTTATCTCTCTCTCTCTTCTCTCCTCTCTCTCTCTCTCTCTCTAACCCAACCCCCCCCTCTCTCTCTCTCTCTCACCAACACACACACACACACACCTTCATGTACTGTACACAGACATGTCTACCGGTAAGTGAGATCTCAGAAACACAAGATAACATGTCACCTTGGAAGGCTAGAATGCCAGGCTAATCAACCTTACAATCCAATCACAACTGTCTTTAGGATGCTCTCATGCATACATATACATATTCCATATACATGCATGCACACATCTCTCATCAAAATCTGACAACACAATATGTAAAAGGCAGGGGCTGCATTCACGCTTGACAAAGTAATCTGTGCTTTGATTAATTACTATGCCAGGGGAGGGGGGGGGGGGGAGATCTGAATATCTCCTGAATGACATTTCTTTGTCTCAATGTCTCACAATAAGTTGGATCTGTGAAGATAAAATACCAGGTTATCAATCATCCTAGATTTACCGGAACATTGAACTGTCTACATCAATATGGAACTAATTACAGCACAAATTTATTCATTTTAATTTTCAAATTTCCTGCTGTTTACCATCTCATGTTAGAATTACGTAGAGGCTCATTAAAATGAAGAAGACCAAAATAACATAAATTACAACAGTCTATGCATGTTGGTAATTTAAAGGAATCCTTGAACAAACCTTATCTTTGAAGCTGTATCCGCAGAGCATCTCAGCATCTTATCACCATGGCTTGATGTATCCTGCAAATCAAATATCAACAATAACAATAATAATGATGATGATGATGATGATGATGATGGTGATGATGATGATAATAATAACAGTGTGATTGGGTTATGATGCTTTTAGTACACAAAGAACTAGAAATATTTGAAAAGTCTGAGGGGAATATTCTTGCAACATAAATTCAATATCTTACAACAGTATCAGTTTATAAATACAATTTAATAATAGGAGAGAAAGAATTTAATAATACAACCTGTGTTTATATACCTACTAAAACACTGTGTACAGCCCAATTACTCTACAAACTTGAACACTTTCACTTTCCTGATCGTTAACAATCCTAATGAATATTTTAGGAAGTCAGGTTTACAAGACCGAGACTAGCATAAACAATATACATGTGAAGATGCAACTACTTACAGCATAGAGATCCTGGTGTGGTTCATCCTCTAAATGATAGTTCATGGCTCTTTGAAGCTCCATCCTTCTCTCTTGCAAGGAGAATGGTAATTTATCTTCTTCTGAGAGGAAATCCTGAAGATCCTCATGCTGATAAGATGTACTATGTAATCCAGAGAGTTGGTACCAGTCTCTTTTAGAGGATTGAGGAGCATCAGCATCTGCAGCAGTCTTAGTGCTAGACTGGTGATCAAGTTTTGAGTGATTGGAATGTGTTAATCTATGTGCGCTTTGGTTCAAAGAACTGGGTACATTCTCATAACTTTCTAACTGTTGATTTGTACTTGAGAAACCCGTGTTTGTATAATGCTGAGCAAGGCGTCCTTCCAGAGCAGAGGTTGTCTGCAATGGCAGCTTATCAAGAACTTCTAGTGATTGTACCGAATATGAAGACAATGCTGATGAATATTGCGATGATAAACCTCTTGAGGTAGTCAATAAATAATCATTGGTTGTTCTCACACCACTTGGCTCACGACTTCTCATAGAATGCAAAGCTGCTTTGGCATTTGTTGGTCTTTTGGTTGTTGGTCCTCTGGTTGGTGATTGTGTTGTTGAGAACGTCAGAAGATCGTGCACTGGATCAAATACATCAGGGTATGCACAGTTCGTTGGTCTGGAAGACTTCAGTGCATCTATGGCACTCCTTTGAGGGTGAACCACATGTGCATTTGATGGAGAAACAGAAACACTTCCAAAGTTTCCAGATGATTCAGAAGTTCCATGAAATGAGCCCTTACTTCCAGTTTCCCTTTGGTTAGGCTGACTGTAGTGACCCTCTTGTTGATGCATCGGCAGGTAGTCAGGTTCCTGAAGCTGCTTGGTGAAAATCCTTTGGTCTTCCTGGACAGATCTACCCATAACGTCTGCCGATAATAGAGAAGAGAGCACAGTGTCATGCACCGTTGCATGTCCTAGGAAATCAGGTTGGACATTCAGGTCTGTTCTGCCATTTAATCTTAAGGGCTTTGCATCACCTTCTGCAAACTGACTTATTCTAATTGCTTCACTCGCGGATGTCTGTGAGTTTGAAAACTCAGTTTCCAGCTTTCTCCTTCTTGAGCGCTTCTGGCCAAGAAATGAAGTGTTGCCAGAGGCTGTCCTATCCAATGCTGATGAACCTGATGGCGGAAGACTTGGAATTGTCAGGTGAGCACCACTTTGTTTTTGTTCCAATACTGCTGGGAGCATAGACTGAAGCTGCTCATGATTTTGGCGGTGAGCATTTAATATTCTGTGTTCGCTTAAATCAACATCGGAATCACTCGAATTTGTTCTGGAAATAATACTGTTACCAACCTGCCTTGGACCTTGCGGCCTTTGAATGTTTGTTCTCTTTAAAACTCTATGGAATTCTGCTCTTTGGAATTCTGAAATACTGTATATGGAGGTTGTTTGGCTGTCTGAAGTGTTCCCATCTACTGTAGGTCCTGGAGGCACTAATTCCCCAAGATCTAACCTAGCATTGCCTTCTTCAATCTGGCTGAAGGATGGTGAAGGATGACGTCTCTTTGTTCCGGATGAATGAGGCCTTTGGAGCCTTCCATCATGCATGTATTCCTGCTCAAACTCGCAGTCTTCAAAGTCGTTCATCACTGGATCAAATTCATCATGGCCATCCACAAGAGTGGACATTCTTGCACCGCGACTATGCTTCAGGTCATCTCCACTGGGATCTGCCTGGCTTTCGAATGTGTCCAATGCTGAACGTGAGAGTGGGGATGGACTGTGTTGTCCAGTCAACCCATCAAGCGGGAATCCTCTCTGATGATCACCAGGTTCATGACGACCTTCAAATTCATGGCGTTGGATGTCGGCAGAAGTTCTGAACGGGTTCTCAGAAGAGGCAAAACTCCTCCCATTCATCCCTTCTACATCCATCCTCCCAGTGTGACTTTGGGCTTCTTTCCTCCTGGTAGCAAGAGCCTTATACTGTTGCCATGACAACCCATCATGTTTGGAAGAAGGGTTCCTGTGACCGATACCGTTGGTTCTCCTTGATCTTGGGCGAGCATCACGACTGGTGTCAGGGTGTCGAGGTCGGGAGAGGTAAACCTTGCTTGTCCTTTGTACTGCAACGTATAAAGAGAAATTATGTGATAATCTGAAAATCCCAGAAAAAAATTGAAATTCATATATTTTTTCAGACTATGAGCATGTTCCATCACTCATGCTGATAAAGATTTTATTGTAATGTTCATCTTCATACATTAGTGTCAATTAAATTACTCTGATTTTATTATTATAACTAAACTCTCAATATAATAATCGATCAGAATTATTACTTTATTTTGCATCTACACCTGTACTAAAAACTGTGTAAGGTTCTTAATCTTGGTGGACTTCTGCCCTGAATTTCAATGTTGTCTTTGAAAAAATTATATTCATACCCCCTTATGTTTTTGCACTAGATTAATTTACCGATGAGCATACATGCAGGTCTATCTTTCATTCATTAATGTCTGTATACAGAGTACATTATTCTACTCTTTGCAAATTTATAAACCAGACTTTGCATGTAAAGAAAAAAGAGCAGAGCTCTCAAGAGAGTTCAAATGTTTACATTCTATTTTTACATATATTGAAAACTCATCCCTCCCCCATTCAGACGACTGAAAGTTATTGTATAGCTAGATTTAAAAAAAAACGTATTGAACACCATAAACATACCGGTATGTACCAAAATGTCATATAATGAAACGTTATATATCAAAAGGCATGTTCCAGCATCGTTTCAAATGAAGATCAGGGTTGTAGCCTGAATGTTGGTTCACACGTATCGAAACATATGGTTTGGCCAGCTGTCATGTCCACCTACCTCTTTAATACTGGTTTCTTTACAATACAACATTCTTAATACAATGTTTTTTCTAGTCTGTATGCTCCTTTCACTGTACAAAGATTCTGTATTCAACGTTTCTTTATACGTTTTTTTAATATAATCTGTATACGATGTTTCTTTAAACGTTTTTGTATATAATATCTGTATTAGACGTTTCTTTATAAATACGTTTTTTGTATATAATATCCGTATACAATGTTTCTTTATACGTTTTTCGTATATAATATCTTCTGGTCTGAACGGGCCGTAAGTCAGCACTTCTATCAATCACCAAGGACAATCACCGCATGTCATCAATATTATTACCCGCAATCTTATTTACTCTGAGGTCTCCTGTCACTCTGCCATATCAATATTTGAACAAGTATAAGGCCTGTCCTCGTCAGCTCGAGATTGCCAAATAGCCCGCTATTTCTGATTTGGGAAATAATCCCGAATTTCCCAATCGCGTCGTCATCAGCTCGAGACTCGAGCTCGAGAAATTAGCTCCAGTTTTTTTGCTCAGCGTTCGTGCATAGTGCGAGTCTTCAGTCTGGTGAAGAAGCACCGGACAAATAGCGGGATATTTTGCCAAAGAGCGGGATATTTTCCAAACTAGCCCAAGATATCTTGGGATGATTATCTCGACCAAATATCCCACTAATTGCAACTTCGGGCTGATGAAGACGCAAACTAACTGGATAATTTGCGATCAGGATAGTTCAAATAGCGGGATATTTGGCAATCTTGAGCTGATGAGGACAGGCCTAATATTTGAACAAGCAATGAAGCATGGCCCCCATCCAATGCTCTACATGTACACCAGATCAGCATGTTTGTCAGTTTACTCAAAGAACTGGTAATAAACCAAACAGATGCTATGTCACACAGAGCTTTAATAGAGTAATATACTTTTGCATCAATTTGAAATTGATTGGGACACGATTGCAATTTGATAAATTTGTGTATAAATGAATAGAATATAATACATTTGCTGGTCAATGCAGTGACTGCGAAAGAAAGTATGTTCCTTTAAATGCGTACATTGTACAATATCATCATAAATTTACTATTTATTTGGTTTTTACCAAAATGGAAGAGAAATCCTATATACACTGTACATGTACGTACGTTATCTGCGTTTTAAGCATGATTCATGAATACTGAAGAAAACATTGTATACTAGCCAGTATCTTATACCAGAATGGTGACACCTGAACATAAGCATGTAATCATAATCACACAACTATCATAACAGGTTTTTAATGAATGGTAAGACCCACCTGTGGGAACATGATCAGAGCCAGAAGAATATTCCATTCCATCGGATCCCTCCGAGACAGAGTCCCCCTCTAGATGTGATAAGTGGAATGATCCTTCTGTTGAAAGCCTGCTCAGTTCATTAAGATGGGGTATACCAAGTCTCAGGTTGGTCTTACCGGAGGGGTGTATTCTTTCTTGATGGGCAAACCAATGATCCTGCAAAGGTGGACAAAGAAGAGAAAAGGAACTAAAATGTTTAGAGCTTTATCTATCCTTATTTGTTGTGAAGAAAAAAGAATGTTTAGTCCTTTCATCATGTCATGTTCTTACTAGCAGGATGTAAAACAAACTTTTCACTGATCAGATTGCTAATAATTGTATATCAGCCCAAATATGTGTGAGCAGTGAACAGCAAGCAATTTAGCTCTCGAAAGCTCTCAAACTGCTCTGGCAAATTGAAAAAAAAACATGTTCAAAGAAAATAAATAACAATAAAATACTTTTACACTGAACACCAAACCTTACAAGAGCTCCCACAAACAGAAAAGTATTTTTTACACTGATATACATGTACCCGGTAATATCCATTGGAAGCTCGCATTTTGTACAGCTGTAGAGTTTATTTTAATGATATTTTCTACCACTCCTATCCATCATGTAAGGTGCTCGTGACGCCCCAATATTCACTATGAATATGAGGGACAAAGAAAGCGGACAAAATATACAGTTCCTCATTCTACCCTTAACAATTGCTATGGTAGATAAAGGAAAATCCCTTCACTGCTATTATGTACAAATCTGTAGAACAGGTGAATATGCACGTGACACCTGTTCCACAGATTTGTACATACATGTAATAGCAGTGAAGGGATTTTCCTTTGTCTACCATAGCAATTGTTGAGGGTAGAATGAGGAACTGTATATTTTGTCCGCTTTCTTTGTCCGTCATGTTCATAGTGATTACCCGCTCTCGATAGGTTACCGATTTGGGAGCTTCAGTAATATTCAAAGAATTTCTTCCCTTAGAGGGCATTAATAGTCACCTGGTTACACACTGTGCTGCCTGCACCAGGTTCCCGTTTCACAAAACTTGTCATCAGTGACAAATGATCCTTGCTTCTGATTGGTTATAAGCAGATTTGTCACTGATTTTTGTCATTTGTCATTGAAAAAAGGCTTTGTGAAACGGGTCTCAGGACTTGAATCCATGACTTTCCTATCTCCAGTCAAGTGTTTAAACAACTCAACAATGAAACTTCATTTTGCTACTTAATAGTTCATGATGCTGTCACTTGAATATGATTTTAATGAATTGCGCAATCAGTATTGCTGTATTATGAAGGAAAAAATATATTGACACGCACACAAACTTAATGGTCTTGAACCAAATACAACCATGTTTAGGGATTTTATGGAAGTATTCATCGTACATGTAGATTCTATTTAGAATTTAATCTCTTTACAAGAGTTTCACACCTTTAAAGTGGAGTTACAGTACATTGTTGCGCTGATTGTTGACTCAGCAAATGTTTATGATGTGTACATTGTTAAAGATGTGAATATTGAATAAAACGGTCTCTTAGCACCTTTTTAGTTATCACTACTACATTCCACAAGGGCCCTTGACATGTTTCCTTGGCTACTTGTAACTAAAAATGCTGATGTACTGTGGGGGCAGAAAACATTAATATTTTTGGTGCAGTAGATGGATGACGTATGTCAATGTAGATAGATATGTCTTCATCAGCTCGAGATTGCCAAATAGCCTGCTATTTCTGATTTGGGGTGATTTGGGAAATAAGCCTGATGTTACAAGTCGAGTCTTCATCATCAGCTCCAGACTCGAGCTTGAGATATTTTGCTCAGTGTTCTTGCATAATGCGAGTCTTGGAGCTGGTGAAGACGCATCTGAAAAAATAGCGGAATATTTTGCAAACTAAGTTTAACTAACCTAAGATAGCTTGGAATGATTATCTCGACCAAATATCCCATGAAGACGCAAATTAGCTGGATAATTTGCGATCAGGATAGTTGAAATAGCGGGTTATTTGGCAATTTTGAGCTGATGAGGACAGGCCTACTGAGAAAATAAGCACTTAGGAGCAGATGAAAGAAGGCTTTCAGACATCAAATCATGAGCAAGAACAAATTCATCCACAAGATAGAAATTGTGCAGGCATGCATGAGCATATACTGCATTTGTACGAGCGCGCTAAAATGCTAATGGTACTACAATCATATTACACAGCATGCGATGATTTAAGATCCAGCTCTAATGCAAGTACATGTAAATTTTGTTCACTATATCCACAGTATCCAAGCCCACGTCATGTATAGTGTATGTCTTGTCCAAATGATAATTACATGTACAGTAGGCACCAGCTATTACAATCCTTTGTTTTTGGAAAAAAGTTATTCTTTTGCTAGCTACTTACATTACAAGCATGAGTATATTACATGTATATTCTATGTAACTTGCTGCTGTTATGGATATCAAATGTTCTTCTAAACTTTGCAAGAACACGTGAATTCCTTTCTTTCATTTTCTTTGGGCAAAACTTGAACAGAATTTGTTTATTCTATGAAACAGAAGACAAACAATTTAGGGTAGATTTTAAAAATTCCCTTTCAAGTTGATGAGTACCGTATCACTTTTCAATCCATTACTGATTGATTAACATTAATAATGCTTCAATGCAAACAATCTAGTTCATTTACCCTCTGTACAAGTGAAAATTTCAGTTGCAGACCTTAAATGACACTATACAATAAAATATGCTCATGACTATAAAAAATACATTTTTCATAGAATTTTAAATTTTGAAATGAAATACAAAAAAGCCTTACGAATCAAGCACACAATTAAACTCACTCAACAATTGAATTATCCCATGAACAAATATAAAATACAGCTCAAAAAATTCAAAGATTGAAGATAAAGATAAATGCTACCTGGTGGGAACCGGGCCGGGTGCCTACTGTACCCTACTTCTAAAATGCTGGAGAATGTTTGTTCTCTGATGACGGATGCAAGAAGAGTCAACACCTATTAAATCACTGCACAATGGTAAATATTCTTCTTCCTCTTCTTGATGAACAAACATCCCTCAAGTTCAATAGCATTTGAAGGATGTCCATCTCCAATCTCAAGTCAACATCAAGAAACTTATACCAAGAAAGAAAGAAACCCAGAAGTACACACAAGGGGCAAGCTTCTGGAAGCCTTAACAGGTCAAAGAGTCAATAACCGTCCATAGCAACACCCAAAGGCAAGCCCAAGATCAATATTGCAGGACGAATTCCCTGAGGATGGATGTGAAAACGCTCATTGGAGTATACAGCTTGCAGGCCTGCACAAAGCTTTGTTAGTCGTACAAATGTTTCACAGAGTGTCTAAACTTTGAGATGATTGAGACTACATAGACTGCATGGTCTATTGCTGACCATAGGCTCTGTACTGTAGCTGCTCCTGACAGACACAGTCATAGACTGCATGACAGATAGGCTTGGTCAAAGGCTTTAGGAATCAAAATAAAGCATCTAATTAGTGCAGAGTGGAGACTAGGGGAGGAACGAGTAAATGCTCATTCAAGTACAGTTTGCAGCCTCACACTTCATTGGTTTTAATCTTCTTTGAGCAAAAACGAAGAAAAAAAATTGGTCTGAATTGTGAGACTACATGTATGTCGAGTTGTTGACACTGTACAGTCGACTGGCATCTGTACGGTAGGAACTGTCCTATACATGTAGCTGCTCTTGCAACAGCCAGAGAACACAGGTACATGTACAGTACATGTACATGCAGAGACAGACGGTGTTACATGTAGGCAAGGCTCAATGCTTTGTAGATTTATGTTCTATTAAGCCCCTCTGTACTACTTATAGCTACTTGCTCCTTCTATATAGAAAACAATACCTAATCGGTGCCTGTTGGTCCCCCATGATCCTCTTTTTATCATGTTAATTGAGAGCTGAGTTGATGAGATAGCCACCTGTTAGTGACCTTGCAGGGTGGTCTAATCCCTCCTGGTCAAACTAGTACAGACCTCTTTAAAGTGTTAAATAGAGTCTGTGCTCGCAGACTACTAGGAGAATGTGACGTGTACATTGTTGGAGGATGGTATTGCAAAAGGGAACATGGAGGAATGCAAGAGATGTTGGTACAGGTGTATGAGGTGTGGATGAGAGAATGGTTTGAAATGGGAGAAAGGATTTGAGAAAAGATTAAGGGACTAAAATTCAGGTAGGCATCTCGATAAAAATGCAAATAAATTGGAAAAGGTAAAATACTTATAAAGGATCCCCCCCCCCCCCCCTATTGAAAAAAAAATGGTAATCTACTTTTAATATTTTCCTACACTGTACCATCACATATGCCGTTCACAGAAATGCTGGAAATAAAAAAATATAATACTTTTTTTTTTACACAGAATTCAAACTCCCTATCTATCTCTTTCTTTGTAATTCTTTCTCTCATCCTCAAGCAAGAGTCTGTACATGTACATGTATATATATGTTAGTTTCTCTTTCTCTTCTCTCTTTAACTTACATTTGTTTGGATCTGGTCCAGCCTGAGCACTACCTGACCTGCTCTTCCTTCTCTCACATAAATTCAATCAAATGCCTTTCCAGATTGGGACCAACGAAGTAGTTATGTTAATCATCGCTTTTACGTTCTTGTAAAAAATAATCCAACCATTTAAACATCCTAAACACCATTTTGAAAAATCATCGATTTGGGGGACTGCTATTTAAACTACTAGAAAACCCTACAAAAAGACGTTTGTTTAAAGGGCAAGTCCACTCCAAAAATAATATCAAAAAAAGTATGAGCAAAATCATGATAACTTATAAGAAAGTTATGAATTCTTAATGACATAAAAAACTTTGAAAATCACAAGACAAATGGACTCATGAGTCCACTAATTGTGTTCTTTATATTGATAATATAAATTTCCAATTTTCCCCCTAAAAATCTTATTTCCTCACACCAGCATCCAAGTTATATTGATAGTTATATGTTTTTGTGTGGATTCACTAATATAGAGTAATTATTTTTTCAGTTAAATCATGACAAATTTGAATTTTGATAAACTATTTATATAACAATCAATGATTATGAATATACAATATTCAGAATATAGTATCGACTCTTCAAAGTTCATAAAAGATTTTGTGAAATTTCATGCACGTAACATGATACAAATCATTGAACCTGGGTACTGCAACCTACAGTACAAGCCCAAACATGCATGTTTTCCATCTTTACAAAATGAAGTTCTACCCAAAGTGACACTGTGTTCTAAATGAGTGACTAAACTCAGTAAAGGCAATTAAAATTAAATTTGTCTTACCTCGGATATATTTCTTTTAGAGTCAGACAACCTCCTGTTTGGCTCCTCAAACATGGTATCCAACACATTCCTTTCATCTGATTGTATTTGTGAATTATAATCACAAGAACTTGCGCCATTCACCTGGGCTCTGCTTCTCCCTGAAGACCTTGTGCTACATGTACGTCCAAAAGCATCCCGCTGACTTTGTGATAAAGTCCCCTTGCCAGAGTATGCTGAGGCATTTGTCTGCTTGGGGCCGTTTCCACTGTATACCGAACCGTTCTGATCCGTGTCTTCTAAGACATTAAATTGTGGAACATTGGATTGCCTCCTCCCATCCTCAAGAAATTTCTTGCCATCATCCGCACTTGAAAAGTACATCGTGATCAGGAAATCTCATAGTGTACTATCACTGGGGCTTCAGCTTCTAACTTGCATGTTTCCAACTTTCCATTAGGTACCGGTACACCTGATTAAAACAATGAAAAGGTGAACATACAGTAATTGAGAGGAGTTAAAATAAAAGTATTGATACAGAATAAAGAGGTCAAATTTTTGAAGTAGGTCTACATAGACTATGTAGACCCCCTACATGTTTATTGCATTTCTCATTCTCTGGTAGATCTACCATTTTCAATCTTTTTTTATTCCTAATTAGTCTAGTCTAGTCTAGATCTATTCATTTAAATAATTGCAGTTTTCCTATAAATAAATTTTTGTAATCCAATCCTGTGGAATTGCGACAAAGGCTATGTCATGGCTCCTAAAGCTACATGTAGACTCTATGACTGTCTTGTCGTCGTATTCGAGAATCGGGCACTTGCTGTTCAGTCAAGGTCACAAAAATCATAACAAAGTCAGAGAAATTAAGTCATTCCGCACACGTTTGCTGAATTTAAGAGAGCGCACAGCCTAGCTCCTCTTCTCGCCGATAATATTGATTTCACAAGATGTCTAACTAGTATTATAGTAAGCTCTTTGTGAAAGTGAAACGGTTTGGGAAGATTCAGAGACATCTCCGTAGGCGTAGTTAGCGGATACAGTTATGAATATGAAGACTGTCTTTAAATAATGGGGAATAGATCTAGATCATTGCTTAATTGTTGTGTTGTACAATACTCGAGAATCGGTCAAAAATCATAACAAAGTCAAAGAAAGTCATTCTGCACTCGTTTGCTGAAGGTCCTAGCCCCTTTTCCACAGCAACAAAAAATCAGACACAATTGGGCACGTCGGAGCTATCTGGGCTCTGACGCCTATGCCGACGCCTTCGGCATCGGCGTCGGAACTCCCTGGAGTTACCTGGGCTGGAGTAAGACACGTATGGGACTGGGCATTTCAATCATTGGTTGAATCATGCATCTCTGTGAAGTTATACAACAGTTACATTTCCACAATAACATTTTGAATAGATAGCACATATACTTACGCATTGATTTACTCCGAAATCCTTCATTCAAAGAGAGGGAAAATGAACGAAATTATGAGCACTTTCATAAAAACCGCTAATGATCTAGCGATCGATATTATTTGCGTTTAAAACCACTGAAATGGAGAAACTGCATAGTACCTAAGCGAGCTGGATCGGCAACATTTGTTGAAACTTGCGCATGCCGCCATCTTGCTTTCTTCTGGCAGTATTCTACATTTGCGCATCCCTTCGTTTTTGTGATTGAAAACACAGTTGATTTATTTTGTCTCTTTTTTTATAAATCAAATCAACACTACAATCGCATCTTTACATTTATAGTTATGTTGTAGTTTTTAAGCACAGTAGAAATATATATGTCAGCGCTTTTATACATGAATTAAACAAAATATCTTTTTCGTAATTGTCTTAGATATTTAATAGAGTTGTTTGGGGTTTGCTTTATTATCATTATTATTAGTAGCCTAGCAGTAGTATTAGAAGTAGTAGTAGTAGTATTAGTAGTATTTGTATTACTATTACTGCACTCTGTTATCAATTATTATCATTATCATCAATTACATTGTAACACTAATGATGATAATTGTTGTTATCATTATCCTTTGAGTCATTCCGCTTCATAAAAAAGGTGATAAATCTAATCCAGACAATTATTATAGGCCTATATCCTTGCTCCTTTGTATTTCTAAAGTACTAGAACGTATAATCCTAATCCAATTAGTTAGCCATCTTCATGCAAACAATTATATACTGTATTGTGTTCAGTCTGGTTTTAGGGCTCGCCATTCAACTGTCACTGCTTTAGTTAAAGTTACGGATGATTGGTTAATGGCAA
>JARBES010000120.1:6591836-6604268 GCA_030265145.1 Strongylocentrotus pallidus
AGATAGAGAGACAGAGAGACAAAGATAGAGAGAATGAGAGAGAGAGAGAGAGAGAGAGAGAGAGAGAAGAGAAGAGAAGAGAGAGAGAGAGAGAGAGAGAGAGAGAGAGAAGAGAAGAGAAGAGAGAGAGAGAGAGAGAGAGAGAGAAAGTGACAGAAAGACAGATGGAGAGACAGAAAGAGAGACATAGATACATGGAGACAGAAAGACAAACAGAGAGAACAAGAGATAGACAAACATAGACAGATACAACGAAGACAGAAATAGACAGACAGGCCAATACAGGTTGTGGGTGATGAGAGAATATTAACATTACATTAGGATGTAAATGAGAGATAGAGCAAACACAATTGAAAGTGAAAGAAAAAAATGAAAACATGAAAGTGTATATTTTTAGTCGCTCATTTATTTCAAATAAAACATGAAAAAAAGAATTCTAACTTTAATACTAATTTCTCTTTTATGATAAACTTTTGTATTCATTAATAAAACATGTATAGTTCACATCAACATAAAAAGACCTGTCATATCAATACCATATTGTAACTTCAAATCATTTTTTCAAATAACACCTTCCTGTTATTGTATTTTTTTTAAAACTTCTCTTACTCTCTTCCTTGATATCAATGCCCTTGCGTTGCAACAGTTCTTTCTGTGTTAAGGACCAGTTTCTACTATCCTGCTGATCAAGCTTTCCCTTCACATCACTCCATCCCCCTTCTTCCACCTATCTTTCATTTCTTACCTTCTCTCCATCTCCTCCTTGATATCAATGCCCTGATGTTTCAGCAGTTCTTTCTGTGCAAAGGACCAGTCTCTACTGTCCTGCTGATCGGACCTTCCCTTCTATATCTTCCCATCTCCCTTTCCTTCCACCTATCCCCCTTTCCTTTCACCTATCCCCCTTTCCTTCCACCTATCCTTCGTTTCCTTACCTTCTCTCCATCTCCTCCTTGATATCAATGCCCTGATATTTCAGCAGTTCCTTCTGCGCAAAGGACCAGTCTCTACTGTCCGGCTTGCCCTCCATGTCGCCTCCATCTCCCTGTCCTCTCGTATCCTGGACCTCGTCGTTCACCTGTCCTCCTTGGACAGAGGAGGAGAGCTCCCTCTGTTGGCGGATCTGCTCTGGGTTGTTGAAGCGGAACACGTGGTGCTTTCCAAGAATGATGCGGTAACCTGTTAAAAGGATCGGGAGGATGTTTAGTGCACTTCCTGAAGCAAGGTGTGGCTAACTACTCGCCCAGGAAATGGCCAAAAAAGATTAAATTATATATGCCACACAAATAACCTTCCTGTGCCATATTGTACTTATCATATAATAGATATACCTTTTTCAAGATTATTTAACTTTTTCCCTGTGTTAAAATGGTTGTATGAAACTTATCAAGACAAAAAAAGGGTAATTTTGCAAAGCCATTGCATTAGACAAAGCAATTGTTCCGTCAATTAGTGCCTATCTTTTTGTGCAAAATTGCAGGTGTGGCAAACCAACAACTGTGCAGAAATGCAATAAAGCAACCCAAGAGTTAAAGGGATGGTTGAGCTCTGGATAAAAGTGAAGATTATTGGTGGGCTTTTTATTGTTTCAATAAGTTGCATGTACATGTACATGTCGTACGATTTTCCAAGACAAATATTGCCCTTTAAATACATTCATATTCCACATAGTTAAAAAAAGGTAAACCAAACTAGAGAGATGTTAAACTCGATATACAGTCCACAGTGACCACCTGTCTACAAAGACCACCTGTCTACAACAAGCACATTTGTTGTTTCCCTTGAAAAAAATGGTTTCTCATTGAAACATGTACTAAAGGAACCTGTCTACAAAGACCACTTTTTGTGTTTCCCTTGGGTGGCCGCTGTAGACAGGTTTGACTGTACAATAAATAACTATCGGCGGTCAATGAAACGAAAAAATTCTAAAGAAAACCAAGACTTGCCACTAAAGATTTGCGTAGGTTCTGTGATCTTTGAGCCATTGATGTAGCACATACGACCATCGAAGGGCTTCAGGGTTACTTGGCTGTCCTTGTTCTCAAAGATGCAATGCTCCTCGTTGATGTACGACCCACTTAGCTGGATGTCTTGGGTCACGTTGGCATCGGAGAGCCCCACCCTATAGGATGAAAGATGAAAGATAAGTCAAAGAAAATAGATGACAAGAAGTCAAACAATTGTTTTCACAATCATCATCTTTGTTGTTATTGTCATCTTCATCAACATCATCATCACCATATTTATCATTATCCATCGCCCTCATCATCACTATCATCATTATTAACGTCACCATGATCATCACAAACATCCTCAGCATCATCATCATCGCGACCATCAATATCATTATTATTACTACCATCATCATCATAGAGTCATCATAGAGTCATCATCATCATTACCATCACAATCATCACCATCACTACCATCACCACTATCACCACCACCACCATCTTCTTGAGATTTTAGATTTGTATATAAATGACGAGTACCTTGTTATGCCCGGCTTGAGATGGTAGAGCAGACACTCGGACATCAGTGGATCCTCGTTCAGATTCACAAGATGAGGAGTCTACAATCGAGGTTGAATAGGTAGACAA
Organism: Strongylocentrotus pallidus; assembly: GCA_030265145.1. Classification (NCBI taxonomy): domain Eukaryota; kingdom Metazoa; phylum Echinodermata; class Echinoidea; order Camarodonta; family Strongylocentrotidae; genus Strongylocentrotus; species Strongylocentrotus pallidus. Next base: position 6,594,437 of record JARBES010000120.1, read on the forward strand.
AAAGTATTTCATTTTTATTGACTCATCAAGGGTAAAATTTTGCAAAGGGTGAAGGGAATCATCTACTCTCCTTAAATTAGCAACATTTACAGGTTTCCCATGGTTATGTAAAAAAACAAAACAATATATATATATGAATGATTTTAAATCTTACAGTAAAATCAAAACAGACTATTAGCGATTGACTATTTGGACCAGGGTGATTGCTGCATTAAATATAGAAATGAGAAAATTTGCAGTCATCAGGTTAGGAGAGCGAAGATTGAAGAAGATGGAGAGAAAGAAAGAGGGGGAGAGAGAGAGAGAGAGAGAGAAAGAGAGAGAGAGAGATAAATAAAATACCTGTTTAGGGGAGAATACTCCAACAGTGATTCCATCTTCTCTCATGACGACACCCATTTCAGCTAACATCTCCTCTCTAAAATAAAACAAAAATATTACAGTGTATACATGTACATCAATTACCGTATGTACATGTATATCATGTACTTTGTGATATTATATGATTCAATAAAGCGAATTGAAAATGATGAAAAAGTAAACAGGAGAAAAGGTATATACATTTGTCACGTATGTGTACATTGTAAATCTTAACCCATTGGCTAAGGGAAACTGGGCGAGTCCTGTATTAAGTCTGTGGGTCAGAGAGAATTCAGCAGTCCACAGGTTAACCTGACATGCTCATATAGTACATGCACATGTAAAAGTCATTAAAATTTGTATGCATGTACAGGGGGGTGTTTCACAAAGACTAAGATCGACTTTAAGTTGGACTTAGCTATGGCAGACCATTCATGCCACTGTTTGCTCTCACCATTTACTGGCATTGGTCTCTCAAGGGAGGTACAAATCATGGTCACAAATCTACAGAATTTACATTTTTTGATAATGCATTATTGAAGGAATTTTTTTTAATCTAAGGATCATAATGTTGAGAGCAACCAGTGGCATGAATGGCCTGCCATAGTTAAGTCCAACTTAAAGTCTTTCTTAGTCTTTGTGAAACACCCCAAGGACATGTACTTGAGAGCCTCATGCAGACACAGTGCAGTAACCCCCCTAAACATTTTGCAGCAGCAATACTTACACTATACATGTTAATCAAAAGTAATTTTTTTTGTAACCAATTGAAAATGGAGGGTCATCAAAAAATTAAAAATAATATATCAAAATAAAAATCAGGTAAACACAGGTTTACAAAACACTGTCTGCTAAAACACCACTTCTAGATTGTTTGATGCTTCCAAATTTTAAAATTGCTTAGAAGAAGCTGCAATCTTTCAGGGAATTATAAAACACAAGATTTGGAAGGGGAAACAAAACTTAACTACAATATAAGCGACAGGAGCCTCAATGCATACCCACTGATCTGTGTGTAATAAGATGTCGTTTGCATTTTGGTTTTTATTTTGGTACAATGTTGTTGTATTTTGTGGTTTGTTGTTTGACGTTTCATTGAACCATTGCAGTTGGGCCCTGTCATACAGGTGGCCACTACATCACAGGTTTCAGTACTGTACATACTTAGAGGGAGACAATTTTTCCATGGGACCTACCTCTGTAACCTGATGGCCTCTGTCTTCTTGAGCTTCTCTTCCCATGTTTCATTCAGCTCAGCTATCAACTTCTCAGATTCCTACAAATACAACACCAAAAACAATGAAAATCAACAAGCTCTGTGTTAGAAGATATAGAGATGTGAAGCGTACTAGACTTTACGTCATAAAGAGAGAAAAAGAAAAAAAGCGCCGGTTTTGCAGCAGCACATCTGAATGATCCTAAAGACCCCAATGCAAAAGTCTACAGTCAAACTACATGTATAGTGAGTACAGTAAACCAAGCAAATTTCACGCACATGAAATTTTAGCCCCATTCCCAAAAAGTTAGGATTTGGTAGAGTCTCGTGCTGCAATAGAATTCAATCATAACTTGCAGAGCACTGTATCATTGCGATTCAAGAAAATTCAAGAATGTCATGAAAGTCTCTGATTTTACAGTAAAGAGTTTATAGACATCACCTTTATTCTATCCATGGCATCTTCTTTGACAGGAAGCTGGATCTTCTGGGGCATGGAAAGGTTTGGATTGGTGGCAGCGTTGACATTGCTCACAAAGTTGTTGAGGTTGTTGGTGTCGACGTCGATGCCCTCCGTCTTGAGGATGATCTTCAGCCGGTTGACCTCCTCCTTGAGTTCACGGATGAGACGAGCATTGGGATCCTCGTTGACTATGGCCTTGCAGACGATGTTCTTGGCCCTGTCTGCATATCTGTGGAAAAGCAGCAGGCAAAAAATTTGAATGGTCTAAAGATCAAGAAACTGGCCCAGGTAAACAACTCAAAAAACATATAAAGTACTTTTCATAATTCCACATATACCAATTGTACATGGCTGAAAATATATTTTGTTGTAACAGTAAAAAAAGATAATAAACATAAACATCTGTCAAGAGTGTCTAATAGGTGGAATCAGAGGGGGTTACTTTGACTCCATGTTCCAGCCTGTTTTAATGATGTTACATTGTTTTTAGTGTGAAGAATATGGGCAATAAAATTAACACAAGCACACTATGATACTCAATCATGCAGTAATGTGACCATAGGCAAGCATCATTCTGTATATAAGTAGAGGTGTCATAGTTGAGTGGTTCAAGCACTTGACTTGAATTCAAAGGTCCTGGGTTCAATCCCGACATGGCACTAATGTCCTTTGGCAAGGCATTAATCTACATTTGCCACTCCATACCCAGGAGAGAAATTTGTGTTATTAATTGCCATATGCCCTCACAGTGACCATATGGTAGGAATGCTCCTCACGGAGTGGAGATGGTGCACATTGTGCATAAATGAATCCGATGACCAGGGTAATGATATCTGTAAAGCGCTTAGCGACAGTATTTCGTATTAAGCGCTATATAAATCCAGATAATTATTATCATATGCATATGATTTGCGGATTGCCCTGAACTAGTCTCCTTGGACAAATAACATTTGTATAAATCCTTTAAAAACATCAAATTAATGTCAAATATAAATTTTTCTGAAACATGACAAACAGTCCTGAGTAAGGACAAGAGAAATAATGAAAAGTATCCTCTTTACCTGAGCGTACTGAGTGTTTCATCGTAGTTGATATCGGCCGGACTTAGAGCGGCAATCATGGCTGTCTTGGAATTCCCTCCAAGGTTCTCTCGGAGGAGCCATGTTAGAACGGAATCTCGGTATGGAATGAAGTCTGACTTCTTCTTCTTCTTACTTGCCTGTTTCAAAAGAAAACGAATGTGAGAGCAAAACAGTTGAGTCAATGTATTGCACAGTGTCATCTTTAATGAGGTTTACCGGTATGCATTATCTTTTGATTAGGAATGTTATTGATTCCACATGATATATAAGTAGAAAGATAGCAAACATCACAGAAAATGGGAGTCAGTTGCTGTTGCAGTACATCATTTAGGAAAAAGAACGATATACTTAAAAATAAGCAAGTCTCTAAATTGGCAAAGCAGGTGGAAAATTTACAATCACTATATTGATGATCAAATTGGCAATCTTGGTGCATTTTGTAAGTTTCAATGAGGAAATGGTTCATTCACTTCTCATCTAAATTTGCTACAATACAGACAGTTTACATGTAGAAGGACATTCCAAGAAATTTAGATTCCAAAATATGTTAACTAACTAGATCCCAAAATATGTCAACTGACTAGAATCCAAAATATGTCAACTAACTAGATTCCAAAATATGTCAACTAATTAGATAACCAACGTACAATATCTACATTGTATCAAATATGTTTGATGTTAAAAGTGCATGTACATGCTACATGATTGCTTATTTGATGTACATGTACCTGTACACTATAAATGAAGTAGTCAATTAATTCCACATGCATCAACTTTTCATGCTAATTCAATTTCTTAAATTGTAAATAGCACAACAACAAAAATAGCAAATAAGCACTTTCAATTTGACAGAAAGCTAATCTTCACATACATGCAACTTTTATAAGTAAAAATATTTGAATGTTTATGATATGGCAGGATTAAACATGAATACACATTCAAGCTTCGATCATCATAGGCCCTTTTTCAAGGCAAAGGCCGAATGTTGTGTATACTGTACATTTAGACGCCATCATGCAAAGATTACTTTAAAATGTTTGAGCGGCTTGATAAACCGGCGCCCGATTACCTGCATGCACTCATACATACACACTGTGCATGTGTGAAGCTAATAATGTCTACCTGTCTTGACACCGCGAGCACCGAGCTAGCTTAACGGCATATAAGTATACCAGGTTCTACCCATATACACACACACGCAGTATACATTGATCCAATCATTCCTGCATCATTCATGCATGCTCTGCCGTGGGTAAATGGCATCGTCGTGGAGAATGCGCCGTGGCAACCAATTAGCTAAAACGGACGTAATCCTCATGAGGTGAAATAACATGTTTTAAAGTAAGACTGATGATATTAGGATGTCATAGCTATAATCACAGCGGTCATTTGAATTTGTATTATTAAATGTGTGTTCCCAACATCAGTGGTTGTCCAGAGTAAATGAATAATAGTCCCAAGATAACCCACATGCTTAGGTCTATGGAAAATAGTAAAAATACTGAAATAAAAATGCATTCAATGGATTTATGATCACTTTATCAAAACAAGTATTCTTCTGACTTTAGGTGTAGTCCTTAATATTTGATAATAAGTACTGTATCTAGCCCTCTAATTCAAGATATTAAGATTATTGGACTACAATAACTAGGGTCTATGCAAAGTGTTTGGGATATTGATAAAAACAAACAACTGATGACAAATTTATCTCAAGAAATGACACTTGTTGTGTGACTTCAGTATCCCCAAAGCCAGTACATAAGGCACTTAAAATTAATCAACAAATGTGAGGGTTTTTGTTTTGGTTTAGCTTACATCATTGTAAATAAAGAATGTTATTATTATCACACAGGCCAATCAAAGTGATCCACAATACTGAGAATGGTTGACTGTTTGCCTGATTTATGGGAAACTTTGAAGACATATAGTTCATTATTAAACAAATGGGGCAAAGAGAGATACAGCTGTGCCTGTGGGGATAAAAAAAAAAAATGAAAAAATGAAAAAAGGGCCTGATTTGCACTACTAATCAGCAAAAACATGCCAAAAATGCAAGAGTATTTATTAACTAAAACAGAACAGCTTTAGACAAAAACTCTTTAAGTGTTGTGATTATTCCTACAAGTGCTTTAATATGTTGTATTTACAGTGTAAATCTTAACATATACATGCAAATGCTCAAATGCATGTGATACATACTTCTGTATAGAAAAACAAAAAACCCTATCTTCGTTAATCTTTATACTTGAGGCATCACAAAGATTTTGGGGTGTGTTACAAGCCTTCTATACGGGCCTATATGTTGGTGAAAGCTAGCATATGTAGCTGCTGGAGTTGCTGGCCCTCACGCATGGCCCCCTGTGCATCATTCAAACCGGTAGAGAGAGGGCAGAATCATAACATATGGAACGGGATTGGCGTACTGCTAGAGGCGATCGCTTTATGGGAGAATTTAAAGGGTAATGAATGCATTATGAGGAAGGAAAGGGACTAATTGTGAATCATAGGGATAATGATTACGGATAAAAAGTAGAGAAATGGGGAAGAGAGAGAGAGAGAGAGAAAGGGGGAAAGAGAAAGGGGAATAAGAGAGAGAAGGTGAGAGAGAGAGAGAAAGGGGGAAAGAGAAAGGGGAATAAGAGAGAGAAATGGGGAAGAGAGAGAGTGAATAGAGAGTAAGATATGGGGGGATAGAGAGTAAGATATAGGGAGAGAGAGTGGAAGAGGATAGAAAAGGGATGAGAGGGGAGAGAGGGAAAGAGGGGTGAGAGAGGAGAAAGGAAAACACAGATATGATGACAAGAGAGAGGGGAAAAAAAGCAAACTATTAGGAAGTAATATCCTAAATACTAGAGAGCTAGGGACCAACATAAAATAGAAACCCACAGTAGAGAGAGAAAGATACAGAGGAACATGTAATGATAATGGAAGTACAAAAAAAGGATAGAATTTATACAAAATTAAAAAAGAGTGGAGAGGGATATAAAGTAGTACAGACAGAGAGAAAGAAATAAGAAATGTGAAAGAGAGAGAGAGAGCAGAGAGGGAGGATGAGAGACACATAAAACAATAAAGAAAATGGAGAGGAAAGGACTGAGAATAATTAGAAAAGAGAGATAAAGAAATAAGTTGAGAAATACAATGTAAAGAAAGAGTGTTGAGGGAGTATTAAAAAGAAAGAAGAAAAAAGAATGTGAGAAAAGAGACAGTCAAAAAAAGAAGAAAAAGATGAGGAGCTAAAAAAGAGAAAAAAAACATACTGTATACAGGGAACAAGGGTCGGAGCGTCGAGACTGCCAATGCTGTACAGAGTTGATTCCCTAAATCTAATAAGCTAATCACATTGATTAATGCAATAGAAGCCACAATTCATATTTTTCTCTGGGCAAAGTTAATTTCTAACTTTGTCCCTCTCTCGAGGGATACCTACGTGCATGTTACAGCCGTGACTCACACGCTAAAACTCTCTACGGGGAATAATATTATATTCAATACTCAGTCAAGTCAAAGGAAAAACAACTAAGATGGCTGCCTTATTATGAAATGACATGAAAAATGCAATGATTGCATGAAACATTGAGACAATCTCTACATACTTTAATTAATTCTCCCAATTTCATTTTTTTCCGTCCTGGACATTATTGAATAATGAAAGCATATATATATATATATATATAATTAAATTGCTAACTTGACCTTTACTATTGAGCTTAATAGTGAGTAAAACACAGGGGCATATCTAAAGGGGTGTACACAACCCTCCTCCCCCTCCCCCCAAACATATAGTGGAAAAATATTATAAAAAGGATAACTATAAAGCAAGAAAAGAGAGAACTACATCTGGACCACCATTGCCTTGTGAAATCTCATTTCACTTCAGAATAATAAAACAAGTACCCCCCCCCCCCCCCCCCTCTCCAGAGCAGGAATCCCCTCAATGTGTGGACCCACATCATGTCACTGGTTGAACACCTCATCCAAGTATGTTAGCTCAAGCTAGGATAAAACTCAGGACCTCTCTAATAAAAGTCAAGTAAATTACGATGTTCCCAGACACCCTGAATTGTTTAACATCTACTAAAGATATGTTGTCCTATGAAATATTATTTTTGTAACCCGTCTGCAAATGGTGGCACCCTACCGGTTAAAGAGTTTACTTCTGGTTATGCCCCTGGACTTTGAATAGAACTGCAGGGAAGAGCTTTACCCAGTACATCTCAACACTCCCAGACACCCTCAAATTGTTTAAGATCTACTCAAGATATGTAATTGTCCTATGAAATGATGTTTCAGTAAATGGTGGCTCTCTACACGTAAAAGATAAAGTTGAGTTCTGGTCATGCAATTGCACTGTGTATGAGGCATATTTCTAATCATTAGGTCATTGCATCAGGTCGGGTGATCGGGTTACTTAAACTTGCGTAAAATGAAGATGACACAACCTTTAGTAGATTTGCCGTAGGGTTTTCACTAAGTGTCAGGTAAATTGATAAGAAGGGTTTATTCACAAGCATGAACCCGACATAAAGGGGCATGTATTCACAAAAAGTCGGATCATGCTATGCTGGAAGCAATTGGAAAAGATAGTACAAAAGAATTGGTGTATTCAGTGAAATTTTCGTATCAACAGAACAATTAAAAATTGACTCAGTTTTGCTGAAACTCACATGAACTGTACACAGGAATGTGCACTGCACAAACATGTGACATGAAGGTTTGGTCCAAACATTTCGACAGTTATTTCTTGCCATATTTTGAATATGAGGGCATTTGAAGAGCAGTTTTTTTTCAGGAGACATTTATGTTTCTGGGATATTCTTTCACATTATTGACATTAACATGACATGGAAACGCTGACAACTTAGTCTTCACCTTTCCCAGTACTCAAAATTCTCTTGGATGCTCTATTTGAATGCAAGTTTTTGTGTAATGTTCTTCATTCTGCACCTTATATTGAACAATAATATTATATCCCCTGATATTGTCAAAAGCTTTCATCTTATGGTTCAATTAACAGTTGTTTTGTATGACTGAGGTATACATGTACATCATGTAATTTTTGCAACTGTATTTGTCTCCAAAAGTGAGATTGATTAAGGCTTTGTTTCAACAATAGATCTACTCAATGATCTTTCTTAATTTTGTAATAACTCTATGGCTGAGAGTGAATTGAGAATGGCTTCCATAATTAATGTGTTCTGTTCTGTACACATGAATGCTAATTTTGCAACAGTTTCAGCAGGGTGTGGAATTCCGCACATTCATAGGTGGGGGATAAGAAAAACCTCTATATGTTAACAAAGTTGTAGCCCACACTTCAATATAAGCCATGCAAAGGCTATACAATTCGCTGTGGAGCGAGACATCATTACAATAATTATTGTGTATTTCTGTATAATTTACGAGTACATTTTCTTTCAGTTCTCCAGAGCTAATTCACTCACTGCCCCCTCATATTTTTTCCACCGCTGCAACCAAACTCCTATGCTGGATTAGGGTACCCCCGCAGATTGGTAATGTTATAACCGATAAAGTCGTAAACAGGATTGTGCGTTCTGCCGTACCAATAGCCGCTACAGTCTAGACAGAAACGTGTGAAAAACCCTTCCCGATTCCAACTAAACGAACTAAACCAATCGTTTTTGCCTGATTAATTATGATAAAGGCGGTAGAAATCACATCAATTCAAGATGACATTTCAAACACACCATGGGTATAGATCGCATGTACAGTGTAGCAGACAATTTCAACACATGCCTTTATCCATCATGAATAAATCAATAGTTATCACTTCCTTTAATTGAAAATTACTTTTGCTTTCAATGTTATCCTCAACTGAAATCAAATTCTAGCATGCAGGTACCAAATGCCACATCAAAATACAAATGATGAACTGGATACTGTTTCTACAAACATATATGTTCATGTTTTGCTCGTTTGTTCTTTGTTGAGTAGTTTTTCATGAAACAAAAACAATTACATTTTTTGTCAAGTTTGGAAATAACAAAAATATTTTGCTTTCACTGTTATCCTCAATACAATATTGAATAATTCCCTGCCAAGGGTGACAAATACCACCAAAAATATATGTGGTGTACTGCGTGTTACTTATATTTGTAGACTTTCTTTCCTGCAACAGATACAAATACATGCAAATGTGTTGTGAATTTTTTTCCTAAAAACGATATTATTTTAAAGAGAAGTTTGATTTCAGTCTGAAAGACTATTATAAATGATCCTTGTAAAAAAAGTATTCAAAAACATTGCTCTTTAAATGCTCTCATATTCATAATATGATGAGACACAGCGTAATTGTATGGACCAAATTTGAATGCTAAATATGTATGTGGTCCAAATACTCATTCCTGTATGGAGTGCATGTGCTTTTCAGCAAGATTGGGACAATTTCTTCATTTTCTTCACGACCTTAATAATATTGATGATTCCCAGACTTGCAGTGTACCACTGTTATTGACTACATGATCAACCTTTCCCAATACATCTGAATGCTTTCAAATGACCAGAACTCAACATTTCCAAAGATAAAAATCCATACTATTTGTCTTGCAGTCAATATGGAACCCCAACATGTTTAATAAGGCATTTTTCAATGACATCTACAGCACTGTAATTTAATTTCTCACTGCTGGTACGTTCCTCAAACTTTTCTTATTACAGACACCGGATGACACAATTGGATTTACGCATCTT
>JARBES010000120.1:6782955-6796908 GCA_030265145.1 Strongylocentrotus pallidus
TGAGGCACTTCTTGATCATTTTGAAGCGCAATTTTTTTAGGGCTTCAATATTACACCATATCACAGACACTGATAACGCGTAGGGCCGTGTATCTCAGATTTAACATTGTTAAACGATCCCTTTAAATGATATTGACGCCTTTGGTATGTCAATACCATGGTATATACAATGTAGCACAAGAAATGTATAAGTGTGGCAAATAAAGAGTAATCTGTGAGTATGTCATGACGATTTGACTTTGCATTTCACAGTGATAATAGCAAGATGGTTTGCTAGCGTGGGTCGGAGGTCGTGCAACAATTTCAAAGTCCAAAGCTTAATTATTTTTCCACTCATTTATTATTTCCTTTTACCCGAATACGTCCACGTTTACTGCATATATAATCTGTATGTGAAATCAATTTTTAGTAATAAAAGCTCAAATCAAATCAAATAAAAAACAAAAACAAATTATACAAAAGAGTCTATAACACAGAATCGTACTAAATATTAAGCAAGGCTAACAGTGGAAGATGAATATATTAATAAAGAGAGGTCTATATATATAGTCAACATTCTTTTTTAAAATAATTTATCATGAATGTAGAAAGCGGGAGAAATACACGTCGAGGAGTCTTTTCAAAATACATCACTGATCATTAATTTACAAGTTATTTCATCAATTCGTTTATGATAAACACATATTAATATCAAGTAATCTTTACAAACTTAACCTTTTAATAAAACAAAAACACAAACAATTAAGCAAGACAAAGGTACACTGTAAACGTCAGTATATCGTTTTTGAAGCCCTATTTGGGTAATAAGATAATCCTGTGATTAATCAATAATCCTTAGTTGGGATTAATGCCTTTAATCCACAGTAGAGTATGCGTGGTATGTATCGTTATCCAGATCACTGAGAAGCAAATAATTCTAAAAAGAAAACGCAAACAAAAATGATAATTAACTTAGCTAATTGATAATAAACAATGGGTTCATTCCAATATAGATATATTTAATGTATTAATTAATGACACAAACAATGATATTGATATCGTAACTAATGATAATCATGATTATGAAAGTAATGATAATGATAATGGTGATGGTAATGATAATAGTAGTGATGGCACTGATAATGTTAAGAATAACGCTATTTGTAATGATAACGGTATCGATAATTTTTTCTTTTTTTTCTTCCATATTTTTCTCTCCACAGGGATTTTATTGATTTTCATTTGAAACCCATACAAAAATATATATTCAAGGTAATTTACATTATAACATAAATAAAATTGGCTTTTATAGATACAAGTATTGTTGAACTGTTGAGTTAACATAAAACTAACAAATCAATAATTCATTTCTGACACTCATGGAAAGAAAAACAAATACAGAAAAAATATAATTTTAAGTAAACAAATTCCTGAATTGAAACCATTTTCTTGTGAATTTATTATTTCTACAATTCGAATTTGCAATATACTTTTCGTATCGATAATTATGAGTAATCATAATCATATTCATGATTGCATGGCAACGATAATGATTTCATTGGGGTTATTCCAGCCGATGAAACTGTTGATGACTTTAAGAATACACTGAGAACACACCTAAGTACAAGTGTTTTCTCCTGAACATGTTTTATATGTTTTATTGTAAGTTCCATCAGTGTTTTTTGTTATTGCGCTGTTTATTGTAAGCGCCTTGAGCATTCTTTTGGTGGATATGTTGTTCTCTATAAATGTATGCATTGTTATCAATATCATCCTTATCATTTGTATCATTATTGTTTCTATTATTATTAGAAATACTACCATTACTATCATTATTATTATTATTACAATCATTGTTATCACTGTTAATATCATTATTATCATCATCATCATCACTATTATTATTATTATTGGTCTTGATATTATCCTTATTATAATTATTGTTATGTTTATTATTACTACACATGTATTACTATTTTTAAATTATTATTGTTGTTGTAGTTGTTGTTATAATCACTGTTAATATCATTATTATCATCATCATCATCACTATTATTATTATTATTGGTCTTGATATTATCCTTATTATAATTATTGTTATGTTTATTATTACTACACATGTATTACTATTTTTAAAATTATTATTGTTGTTGTAGTTGTTGTTATAATCATTATTAATATGATTACTAATACCATTATAATATAATAATAATGGGTTACATCAATGAAAAAATGAATTATTATTCTTAAAGGGACTTGGTAACATTGTTCAGATGAGAGATAGTGGTGCTAAGGTGCTAGATGTACAATTAAAGGTAATCTGAATAATTGAGAGAAAACGGCAAATTATTAAAGATACAAATTGGGAAAAACTTATCTGATCGATTCCTTAATTCTCCCAACTATATTATTACAATTTGATTACATTTTAGGTGAATGTAAATTTTCACAATGCAATAAATTGGCTCTACATACCATTCAGGACATTTAAGTGTTGACATATTTCTATTAGCCTGTTTTATGCCTTTTTTCATGGAAAAACGGTAGGGAAAATTCAAAAATGGTTGGGAGAATTTACTGTTAATTACTGTCAAAGGGTGTTGCACTGTGACCCCTTCAAAGAAAACCAGAGATATCTTCGTGGTTTGAGAATTTTGTCAGGAATTTTTGCATGCATGCCAGAGGGTTAGTACAGTAGAAGGAATATAGAGTAACATTCTATTACAAAATTAAGCAAGTTTTTCATCAACCTTCAACAATGTTACCGAGTCACTTTAAACATAAACTCTCCAATCATTATATAATCTTACCAGGCTATCTTGGGTTTGGACTAGGATTTGGTCTAAGTTCGTTACGATTCCTTCGATCCTAAGACGGTTTCTGCTGTCTCTCTCCCAGCAGCGGCTCATGATTGTATACCTGTAAGAAATTCGAATCTTTATATTTAGCATTTGTTATTATTGTTACCTTCATTTGCATAATTAATTATGTCTCACTATTGTAGGGGGACCAGTGTGAGCTGTAAGACACTGTCTTGTTCCTGCGACAAGGCTCCTCGTCTTGTTTGCTACACTGTAAAGCGAACTCCAAACACTATACTTAACCTCATCCTAAACCTAACCTAAAACTCAATTGCAACTTAAACCCGAAGTCTATACTTTGATAACCCGGAGAAATTTTCACCGGAGCGAATGTTCAGATAATATTTATGTGCAAGTGAAAATTAGGCCTATTTGGTCAACTGTTTGCCTGTATGATAGGAGTAGTTTTAAAAAGTAAACAAACATCACAGGTTTCATTTTCCTCGTTATTTTGCCTGATCCAATCTCTAGTTGATAGATTCATTTGGTAGGCTATACACTTGCAACTTAATCATGATATCGTTAACATACAGGCAATACATTGGAATTTCCCTATCGGCCGTTACAAGAAAACCTAGCTAGCGATGGACTTATCAAGATCAGAATGGAATTTTAAACTACCAGTTAAAATGAACCCATATAGATTGTTTTTCATGGTTCTTTTACGGAACAAATCTGAAATTACACTTCACACTTAAACAATTGAAAGCTTACTTATAACTGACAATCGCATTAATTATTCAATGACTGATCTCTAAGAAGGCAACATTTGATTTTAAAATGTGGGAATTCTTTACAAACATATTTCCATAGGTGTAAGAGGTCGGGGAGTTTATTTGTCTTAATAGGGACTTTTAGATTTGCACAACGACAACGTGGGTTGCTACGATCGACGACCTTTTAATGCACTGCCTTGAATGGACGTCACACGTATCAGTCCACGCAAATCTAAAAGTCCCTAATGATCTGCTTGGTTCGTCCACAGGCCCGCCGATAACAAGCCGGCGCCATTTTACGCTGTAATGCTACTAAGGTCGTATTCATGGCGCCAATTCCGTTACGTGTGCATTAATTGTGTACTCATTGCCACTGGGTGTCGTGGGTTTATTTCAGTAGCACTTGGTCAGTTGTGTCTTTAACATTCATATACACTGTATTGTAGTTCAAATTTCGGCGTGAACGATTTGTTTTCCTTCACTTTTTGGTAAGGCGTAGGGGAGTGGTGACAATGTGACCTGTGCCAATTATAGGACATTAGTGCAGGGCTGGGATTCGAATCCTCAACCGTCGGATTCTGGTTGAAGCTAACAAACGACTATAATACGACACCTCCACACACGATATTAAATCGTCTTTCTCCATTTACCACAATATGTAACCCAAGAAACCCATTAACCCAAGAAACACAAATAAAAAACAAGAGAGCAAAACTCACAACTCATTTTTGCAGTGTGGAGGACGGGGCATCTTGTAGCCTTTGGCGATCTCCTTGCCTATATCATCCAGTTCTAAATCAGGATAAGGCCTGCCACCTTCCAAAAAAAGAAAACAATATTTATAACCAAGATTTTTACTAACAATGAAGTCGTGAATTTTACTACGATCCTATTGTTTTATAATAATTATTGATAGTATGGTTATTGGTATGAAATGATTGAATCCATTTGACACCAAGTTCCCCAATATCAATGCCTCTAACCAATTAGAATTTTCATTGAATTTCAATTCGTGAACGATTACAGCCTACAAAGATGCTTTTATCATAGCCGTTTACACACAGAGTTTGGCCAACTCCGCTCCATGCAGTTGGTACATGAAGGCATATGTTGCTTTGATGGACAAGAATAAAACAACATGAGAATTCTCCTCAAGTTGGGTTAGAAATAATGTGCCAAAATCTTTTAATTAACGGATACGGCGTGTATTTCTAAGTTTTAAACTCTCTTTTAAACATTTCTTCCCCATTTTCCCCAGGAATAAGCCCCTTAGGAGAAAGCAGTTGTACAAATGACCCAAATATCGACAGATCTGTTACACATGGAGAAGTTCCAGTCTGTGCATTTTACAATAATCACTACCCAAAATAATGGAAGTCCTTCATGAAAACCTTTTGTTTGCCCTCTTGAAAAGAATACTTCCACCTGTTTTTCATAAAATGTACCACCGGTGCATTAATGAACAATGATTACATAACTATCATGAACACGTATTCAGCAGTCGTCTCGGTGGGTTTTTACAATTGTGTACAAATGACCTTTAACTGTTTATCTGCTCATGCGTAGAAAGTATCTCCAAAGTTGCTTATTAATCGTTTGCAAAATCACGTACCTAAAGACATGATTTCCCAAAGAACGATTCCAAATGACCAAACATCCGCCTCTGAAGAAAAGACTCCGCCTAACGTGGTCTCCGGAGAATTCCATCTGCTTGGCCTCTGAAATAAAGAATTATATATATATATTTATATGTATATATGAATGAATGAATATTTATCCAGCTCCAACATTTTCGGAGGCGTTTATTTCCTCTTTAAATTGAAGAACAGACCGATTTAAATGCGAGAAAAAAACAACATATGTGAGAGAGATGTATATGTTATAATATATATATTTGAAAATTTGAATATGGCAGATTTTAGAAATCAAGATAGCAAATCGCAGACATGTCGGGGTCTAGTGATTTTGTCACCAAATTTGTAATTACTATTTTTAGGGGTGGGGGAACGAGAGAAAGGGGAGTGTAAGAAATTAGATGTGACAAAGACAGAGGGATAACTTGGTGAAATAGGATTGTATACTCACGATTCTTTTGTCAAACATTGTTTGGGCCATTCCATAGTCTGACACTTTGCACATGTTCTGTTCATCCAACAGCACATTATGTGCACAGAGAGCCCCGTGTATGATCTGGGGAAATGAAGAAGAGAAAGAGAGGGGACAGAGAGAGAATGAGAGAGAATGAGAGAGAGAGAGAGAAAGAGAGAGAGAGAATGAGATTGTATGGCATTTTGGATCGCTGAAATAGAAGCAGACTACAAGCAAGGGAAAATCAGTAGTTGGTGATGCCGCTTCGACATACGACAGATGGAGAGTTGCTCGAGAGCATGACCATAATGGACATACTGGTCATTCATAATGATTCGACAAACACGTTTCTGGACTTTTTAAATGTCATTGTATGCTGACTTGTTGTGATGCTAGGAGATCAAAGGGGAGATGAATATTCCAAAAGAGGGTATATATAAATGGAATAGATGTTGACTAAGTCACATTTTGGACAGATGCCTTGCGAGGACGAATTATCATAACTACTCTCTTTCCAGCTCTTGATACCATATCACCAACTTTTTTGTCCCACTTGAGATCGGATTGTAAGTGCACGCCAACTATTTTGTGGGATTATCATCATTTTGATTATAATTATTATCATATATAATCATTATTATCAATAGTATCATTATTATCAGCATCATCATCATCAGTATCAGCATCATCCTCATCAGCATCATCATCACCATTATCATTATACCTTCTTGGATGCGAGGAATTGCATCCCTTTTGCAATCTGCAGAGCGAAATTGATCAAGCCCACTTCATCCACAGGAGCTCGCTGTGGCTTGGTTGTGTTATATGCCATGTATGTGGGTTGGGCTTGCCCCCTTTTCATTTGGAGATGGGTAAGCAACGTTCCTCCAGAAATGAACTTGTATAAGATGATATCTACAAGATGGTATTGGGTGGAAAATCGGGAATGGAAATTGATTTTTTGTTATATATTTTGTTTAACTCCAATTTATTTCGTGTTTTATATTTCACGATACACATCGTCTGCTCTACTTACAAGAAGCACTACAAAGCACTACAAATATATTTCAATAACTTTAGTTTACTTGTAGTTACCTGTAAATTAAGGATAAGATAAATTGGAAATAAATATATACGAGAGCCTGTTAAAGGTGAAAAGCATAGCCTGCTAGCTGTAGACTCCAAAGGGTAAAAATAAATTATACACATTTTAACTAGGCTGAGGGAACGGACAAGACTTGTTTGAAATAAATATGAGTCTTGGCATGTAAATGATTAATCAATATTCAACGAAGGGTACATAAATACAAGTCAACAAACTTTGGACTTATGCTAAGGAAAGCACAGAGCATTACTATGAGCAGATAAGACATAGCTACGTAGGTGGTTCTACGGTCACACAAACGAAACCTACATCCGATCGTTACCGAGACTGGTCACAGACTGAACAAAAATGTATACACTGAATGACGAAGAATCGGTAGTTTGAAGTGGATGTGGAGTGTTTGTTTGGCAATGTGACTCAGGTATATGGTATCATTTTTATTGACACTTAAAGATAAACGTGTAAGACCCTACATTATTAGGCTGAATATCTTTGAGATATCATAACGAAAGAGATTTTTTTTTTTTTTTAAAGTTGTTAGTTAGTGGTTTGTTGATTACAAGATGCAAAGCCATGCATCACCGTCATTATTTATATTCCCCTCTCTGTCTTTCTCTTTTTCTTACACACGCCCTCTTCCCATATATACATGTATATATCTGTCGTACATACACACACACGCACATACACACACTAATTATCTCTATAAATTATTTGTCTTTTTTCATAATTAAATTAATACCAGGTACTGTCTTATTAATTCTCTTTATCCTTCTCTCGTATCATTCTGCCCCCTCCCATGTATTTCTCTCTAATTCCCTCTCTCTATCCTTTTCCTTATGCCCCCATCACTCCCTTCCATCTCTACCCCCTCCCTCCCTGCCTCCGTCCGTCCCATTATCTCCCTCTCTCTCTCTCTCTCTCCCATCCTTTGATTGAACTATCCCACAATCACTATATACTTATCTATATCTTACTTTGGTCTTGGTGGAATCCGAAGCACTTCACGATGTTTGGATGATCTGTTAGCTGGGAGAATGCCTTTACTCTGGCAAGTATGTCCTTGGCTCTCACAGCATCATCTGCAAAGATACGTTTTTACTAGCATAAATAGCGATTGTAGAAACGAATATTGTCAAGCAACTCGTTAATATTTCCTTTAGGACGATGGCAGAAATTGAACATTCTTTATATCGTAATATGAGCGAATTGCACAAACTCAATCAAAATTTCAAACAATTTAGCTGTCGATCTTATGGAATCTTCTACCCTTCCATACATATCTTATCTTAATCATTTCTCCGATTTTTCTGTCTTATGGGCTGTCGGTTTCCTGAGTGTATAATTGTTTTGTTTTTCAAAAGACGTGTATCAATCAGGTATTTACTTTCAGTATTGACAGTATTGAAAGTACCATGGACATTACCACTAGACTAAAACCACCTGTTCCTTTATTGTAGCCTCTTACACAGCATGATTTCAATATCATATCAATAGAAAACCAATCAAAGAAAATCTATTGTAAAAAATGTTTTCAATCGTGTTATACCTGGAACACGTCTGATAAGAACTGTCTCTTGCGTAGAACGGAATTCGCCCTTCCATGCCTCTCCGAAATCACCATGTCCGAGGGAGCCTAGCTTTGTCAGAAACGTCACCCTCTTTCGAGCACTGTCGGGGAAACTGGATTTGGCTGGTCCGAATCTGAGCGAGGCGTAAACTGAAAAGAAAGATCAGTGATGCCTAAATATATAACATGAGTATAGGTTGTACGTATATAAAACAGAGAAAACAATTGAATGTTACGTCCGAAGCCCGAAACAAACTCTTTTAAATGTAAGGATTGGGGTAACAAGGACGAAGAGAGATGTAAAAAAAAAAAAGATAACGTGAAGGAGATGGGGACGATACAGGACACGAAGAAGGATAGGAAGAAGAACAAAGAATGAGAGAAGAGAAAAAAGTAGAGGAAGAAGAACAAGTAGGATAAGGAGGAAGAGGGGTATCTTAAAAGAAGAGGGCGTCGGAGAAAAGAGGGTGACGAATAAGAAGAAGAGGGAGACGAAGGAGAAGAGGGTGACGAAGAAGATGGTGACGAATAAAAGCGTGACTAAGGAGAAGTTGTAATGAAGATGAAAAGAGCGACGAAAGAAAAATATGGTGACAAAGGAAAGGGTGACAAAGAAGACGACAAATGAGAAGGGTGAACAAGAAGAAGAGGTTGACGAGGTGAAATAAGTTGACAAAGGAGAAAGAGAAAAAAAAAAGATAATCAAGGAGAAAGGCGAAAAAAGAAGAGGGTGGCGATGAGGAAAAGGGTGGTGAAGAAGAGAAGGGGACGAAGTGAAAAAAGTTGACGAAGAAGGAGAGAGTGACGAAAAAAGATTTTGACAAAGAAGATGAGGGCATCGACAAAGATGAGGGTGTCAAAGAACAGAGGGTAACGAAAAAGATGAAGAGGGTGATGAAGAAGAAGTGAGTGACGAAGAAGAGGGTGACGAAAGAGGATGGTAATGGAGAAGAGCGTGACGAAGGAGAAAATTGTGATGAAGGAGTAAAGGGTGACGAAAAAGAAAAATGGTGACGAATAAAAGGGTGAGGATGCAGATGACAAAGTAGAAAAAGGTTACAAAGGAGAAAAGGTGACGATGGAGAAGAGGATTAAGAAGAATATGGTGATAAAGGAAAAGGTGACTAAGGAGAAGGGTGAAAAAGAAGGAGAGGGTGACGATGAGAAAGAGGGGGAGGGTGAAAAAGGGAGGGCGGCGAGGTGACAAGAGGGTGACGAAGAACAAAAAAGGGTGACGAAGAAGATGAGGATGAAAAAGAAGAGGGTGACGAAGAAAAGAATGACGAAGAAGAGCGTGACGAAGGAGAAAATTGTGATGAAGGAGTAAAATGAGTAAAGGGTGACGAAAAAAAAAATAGGGTGACGAAGAAAAATTGGGTGACGAGAAAAGGGTGACGAAGAAGATGACAAAGGAGAAGGGTGAAAAAGAAGAAAAGGGTGACGAGGTGAAAAAAAGTTGACGGATAAGAAAAAGGAGAAAAGGGTTACAAAGAAGAAAAGGTGACGATGGAGAGAAAGATTAAGAAGAATATGGTGATGGAGGAAATGATGACCAAGGAGAAGGGTGAACAAGAAGAAGAGTGTGACGATGAGGAAGAGGGTGGTGAAAAAGAGAGGGTGGCGAGGTGAAAAGAAGGTGACGAAGAAAAAGAGAAGGTGATGAAGAAGATGAGGATGACAAAGAAGAGGGTGACGGAGAAGAGGGAGACTACGAAGAGGAGGGTGACGAAGAAGAGGGAGACTAAGAAGAGGGAGACTAAGAAGAGTAGGGTGACAAAGGAGAGGGTGACGAAGAAGAGGAGGGTGACAAACAAGAGATTGACGAAGAAGAGGGTGACGGAGAAGAGGGACACTAAGAAGAGCAGGGTGACGAAGGAGAGGGTGACGAAGAACAAGAGGGTGACATAGGAAGAGGTGTCGAAGAAGAATAGGGTGACGAAGAAGAGGAGAGGGTGACAACTGAGAAGGAAATGATGAAGTAGAGATTGACGTAAATGAAAATGAAGGCAGCGGAGAGGAGGGTCATACGAGGAAGAGGTAGTAATATAAGAAGTAATAATTAATAGAACTAAATAAACAAGAACATATCCGTGTATGTAAAGAAACTCACGTCTTTCGCTTTTGTGACCAGTATTGTTCATGACGTGTTCCACGCTGCCGTTCTTGTTGAACTTGTAGCTGGAATGAAACATGACGAATTGTTTATATGTGCTATTGATTGATTGATTGATTGATTCACTCATTCATCCATTCATAGAACAGTCAGCTATCTAAATGGTACAACAATGAGTATAATATATTTGGTTTAGAAAACAGAATGTGTAAATAACCAGGTTTCCCATATTAATACATTTGCCACATGGGAGTAAATAAGAAGAAACGCCCTCTTTTAGTAATCTTGAAATGAAAATCTGTGTGCTTACCACTTGTCTTATATGTTATTATACAACGGTTGTGATCTATCCAATAATATAAGGCTTTATATTAGAAGGTTGTGTTGGAGACTGAACTAAATATATTCATTTAAATATATATATATATATATATTAATCTTTGTGTTACCAAGGATACCGTACCTGGATGGTTCCATGTCTGCGTCTACGTGCGAACAGATATATGAAAGAAAAAGAAATTGTTATGGGTAAATGAGCTCTGTATCACTATAAATCAAATAACATTCCACACAACTGCTTATGTATGAATGCAACAATACAATACGTCGTAGAGTGCCCTAGGTCTACCCTTGGTTTGATAAAGGTATTAAATCCCAAAGATTTTACTCATTACATAAGTTTCTTCTCTAACGTTGGACATCTTCTTCTTTTAAAAAAATCATCTATTTATTGATTGATTGATTGATTGATTTATGTTAAATTGCTTGTCAAAAAGTTTGTAAAGAGTCATAACGTTTCTGAGCATGTAAATATATCTTCTCCCTTCCTATTTAATAGAGGTGTCACAGTGTAAAAGTGTTGTAGTCGAGTTGTTTAAGCACTTGGCTGTTAATGCAAATGTCGTGTGATCGATCCCCGACATGGTACTAAAGCCCTTTGGCAAGACATTAGTCTACATTTGCCACTCCATACTCAGGAGAGAAATGGGGACCCGGTAGGATAACGGAAGCCTTTGTGATAGAAATTGCCAGTTGCCCCTACGGTGTCCATATGGTAGGAATACTACCCATGGAGTGAAGATGGTGCACATTGTGCGTGAATGCATCCGATGACTGGGTTAATATATACAAATATCTGTAAAGCGCATAGATACGGCATTCCGCATTAACCGCTTTGCAAATCAAGATTATTATCATACGTACCTCACATTTTCATTTTTGTTTCGTTTGCTAACTCGTCAGCACTGTTTAGACTTTCATCTCCCCCCCTCTTTTCCAATCACCCTTGATCCACCCTGACAGCCATTTATTTATTTATTTATTTATTTCTGATATTTATACAGGGTGGCACATATTACCAATTTGGTGGTCTTCCATGAGGCCCTGTTTGGTAAGAATGAAACAAATAACAGCAGGAAAAACAAAATAGATGAATACACAAGCATATATCATGAACAGGTGAAATAAAAATTAATTGATATCATCATGAAATAACTGATCATTTAAGCCATGTACATATATTATCAAATAATGATAGAAAGAACAAACCATTAGATCTAGCTCTCTCCAGGAAGATGAAACATCCGATATTAATGATGATAGATGCCACCAGGAGAATTATGAGGATGGATATACCGATTGCAGCTCCAGTAGTAAGATGATCTCCTATTTATGATAGTAAAAATCACTTCAGTATTATCAAAGTTGTTGTTGTTGTTGTTATTTTTATTTTTATTATTATTGTTGTCGTTGTTGTGTTTTTTAAATAATTGTTATCATCATATTTAATACTGATTATTAGTTCATTATCATCATTTTATTTTTATCATCATTATTAGTACTGATTATTAGTTTCATTATCATCATCATTTGTATTTACATCATTATTATTATCGTCGTTCATATTATCATTATTATTATTATTTCTCTAATTATCGTCACTATTGTCATCATCATCATTGTTATTGTTATGAGAATAGCTCACCTAAGGCAATGCATGATGGGAAATCCCCTGGATCCCACGATCCATCATGACAAACGCCTTGGCAATGCCCGGGTATGTATCCATCTTTGCACGAAAACATGATCGAGGCACCATCTCCGTAGTACAACGTTTGTGTTTCGTTGATGACGGGGTCTTCGACGATGGAGTAAGAAAGATCCTTGTCTAGATTTTGCTGTGATATGGGGCATGGATCTGGGGGAGAAATATTTTCAGTTATATGTTCTCTATAAGTTTCCATGGTGAGTGAATATTCACGATTGAAGGCTTTCGGTAACATCATGTGCTAGCCTTACTGAAGAAGCTGTTGATATATTCTTTCATCAAAAGAACCCGCTTATGGAGCGTTATAGTAATTAAGAAAAAGGTAAAGGATATGGAAAGAAAAAGAGAGATGATAATGGGGAAAGGTTTTAGTAAAAGCTTCTACGTGACTATTTTTGATTTTTGGTGTTTACACATCAACATATGAGATGAAATAGAAAAAGGAAATGGTCTACGCAAAACCTTCTTGATCTCGGAACTATTTCTTTCCTTTTCTATCTTCCCTCCATATCAACTCACATTATAGTTTCTTGTACGTGTTTATTAAAGGAAAAGTACAACTTTGTTCTATTATCATTTCCTTCCATTCCCTTCCCTTTTCTTTCCTTTTTTATTCACGATTCCTCTAAACGCCCCATAAGCGAGTTCTATTGACGAAATAATTATATCAACACCCCTTTTTCAGTAAGGTTATATACCACATGGTGTTGCATAAAGCCTCCAATCTAGACAAATATTTATAATTTTATGTAATGCAAACGATACAAGGGACTCTCACAATTTTTACAACTTTGTAGTATAATTCAATACACTTACATTGGCAAGCTTGCACCCACTCATGTGAGCAATGTTGACACTTTTTGCAGGAAAAGTACAGATATAACATATTATGGCGTCTCCTGCTTGAATATAGACATCCAGGCACATCGCTGCCCCGATGATTTTGGGCACCATGCTTCCCAACTATACTTGGATTGTTTAACCCCTCGCTGTCTAACAATGAGGATATTTGGGCACCTCGCTTCCCGGAGTTGAGGCGATGGTTGCCTGAATATCGGAATTTTTAAAATAGGGGGCTGGGGGGGGGGGGGGGGGGGGGGCTTCATCCACATCACTGAGGGCATTAGTTAGAATTATAAACACTCTTACCATGTTCTTCTGTCATCTTCTCATACATTTCATTTCACCCCCACCATCTGTTATTGATTTCTATTTTCTTTGAGTATAACAGAAAGTATTTTCACCCCAATATCCCTGTTATGTATACTGCGATTAGTAAGTTTTATAAAGGATTTAACGCCCTCAAGCTTAGATTACGTTCGTCATGTTTATATGTACATGTAAGTCTATAATATAATGATGTATTAATTACATGACTTATTTATTATTTTGTAACTAGTTTGTCATTTCGGAAAAGACCATTTAGAAAGAAAAGAAATGAATCAATCAACCCCCCCCCCCCCCCCCCCCCCCC